>JAFFZH010013784.1:0-14579 GCA_018420115.1 Euura saliciscinereae | reverse complement strand
TTTCATTTTTTTTTTTAATAATATAATGTAATAATATATTATAATATATATTTACTATGTTATATATTATAATATTTATTTATACAATGAACTACTTACATAATCGTATTTATAATGTAGTCCGCACTCGACCTTATTATTTCCTTGTGTATAGAAACGTACAATTTTAATATCTACGTTCTATTATATATTCATATAATATAATTAAGATCGATATTACATATTTATATTTATTAATAAAATTTCATTTTCTATTATTATTATTATTATTATATATATTTTTTGTCATCCTGTTTTGTTTTATTATGTCGTCATTTTATTCTTCTTCCTTTTTCATTTTTATATCCTTGTTCTATTACTTATTTATATCTTTCCTTCTTATTATTATTACTATTACTATTATCATTATTATGTTATAATTAATCTGTGATTTTTTTTTCCTCCACTTCTTCTTCTTATTCTTTTTCGTGTCTGTTTCGATTTAGTATAACTTGATATTTACCAATAGCTGTATGCATATAATCATATAGAAATTTTCATACATGTAACAAAAAATGAGACAGTTTCTTTTTTTCATCTTATTCTTTCTGTTTTATGTATGCAGCACTTTGTTCATACGAAACACTAATTTTTTTTTTAATCTTCTGTAGTTTTTTTTTTTCATTTCTCGTTTTTTGTGGAGGAAAAAGGGATGTATTTTTTCCTCTAATAATAATCATAATAATAATCAATATATTTATAGTTACTTTTATACATTCAACGAGATCATTCATCATCATTATCTTAAATTTGTAAATTATATATATATTATGTTTATATCGATCGATGTTATACTATTATACAAACACTGTTGCAGGTATATAATTAATTTTATGTACGTGAAGTTTAACTTACTTTATTTAATTCGAGTGACGTTTAGTAGCCCTAATGAATTAAATCAATTTTTCATTTTTTATTTATTTTTTCTTCTATTTATTTATTTATTTTTTGTTGTCGTTTTGTGTTTCTGTTTATTATTATTATTATTATTATTATTATTATTATTATTATTATTATGTTACAAACTGTGTTAGGGGTATTTTCAGTGTCTTTTTACTTTGTTTGTTATTTCATTCATTCTTCCTTTTCCTTTTTTTTGTAGTTTTTATTACGTAGTTTGTAGTTTTGCAGTCACAGAGATACGCCTTTCTCTCTCTCTCTCTCTCTCTCTCACACTTGGAAAGATTAACTTTTTCTTTTCTTTTTTTTTCATTCTTCTTTTGTTTATTTATTACTTATCACTATACGTTGTTTAATTCTCTTCTTCCTCCTCGCTCTCTTCTGTAGGACCATACATATCGGCTAACTTGTCGAATCTTGGACCCCAAGCACCCAAGTACTCGTACTCGTGTTGCTCATCATCCGTGCCTAATATTTGAAAATAAAATAAATGATAAGAGAAAAATGAGAGGAAAAAAACGGGAATTATAACACAGAATCACAAAAACGCGATCTCAACGGGGTAGCAATAGACTGTGAAATTCAATGAAATGATATTGGAATAATCGTGAAATACTATTTAAATGGTACTATTTATTCCGAAATGGTTATGAAGTACTATAAAATGGTAAGGAAATACTGCGCGATGGTCACGAAATACTAGAAATACTTTGAAATGGTCAGGAAATACTTAAAATACTATGAAATGGTCATGAAGTATTGTGAGATGGTCACCAAATACTATGAAATGATCATGAACAGTGGCGTAACCAGGGGGGGGCCCAGGGGGCCCGGGCCCCCCCCAACCGCCGAACCGAATGACCTATACACTGATAAAGAGGGATATTCAAAATCATTGTCCGTCCTTTTTTTACGTTTCTATTGTACACATTTCTGCATCCTGGCCCCCCCCAAACATGTCTTCTAGTTACGCGCCTGATCATGAAGTACTTGAAATACTATAAGATGGACATGAAATGCTGTAAGATGGTTACAAAATACTTTGAAATGGTTATAAAATACTTCAAATACTTCAAAATGGTAATGAAATACTCAAAATAGTATAAAATGGTCATAAAGTACTGTGAGATGATCACGAAATACTACGAAATGGTCATGAAGTACTTGAAATACTGATAATAAATAATGAGATGGACATGAAATACTTGAAATATTGCGAGATGGTCACAAAATACTTTTAAATGGTCATGAAATTACTAGTAAAATACTATAAAATGGTCGTAAAATGCCTCCAAACGGTCATTAAATATTATGCATGAAATTCTACTAAATTGCCGTCAAATGAAACGAAACGTCAGTACCTGCACGACAATATTCAGAGTATTTACCCATCGCGCGATCAACTAAAAATAATTGTCAACTGAAAAATTTCTCACCGGATGCCAAAGAGGACAGAGACCCCGCGGTACTTCCGCCGCCCTCGTATGCGTAATTTCGAAGATCGTCGAACGGTGGCGCGTTCGGATCGCTGTCCGCCCTTTTCTTGTGATCCTCTATGAACGAACCCACGTTCGGTTCCGGACCGAGAGGATCTGGATAAGTGTAAAGCGAAATAACAAACGATGTAAACGAGTTTGCGGTCGGTGATTCATATACTTACAGGCAATTTTACACGTCGGTAATTTTCCCGTCATCTCCGGCAACGGACCGCCTATCGGTATTTGGAGAGGCGTTATATCGAACGCGGTCATGTCGTCCTCTCCGCCACCCTCGTCATCGTAATTTATTATATTTTCTCTAACGTCGTCGTCGGGGCCAGGGTATTTTATGTGAGACTCTCTCCTCCGGTTGTAGACGACGAACACAAGGACGAGGACTGCCAGAAGATTGAGAAGAAAACGCGATCAAGTCATGTTTGGAGGCTTAGGCCTCGATGCGATCGATTGTACTCACCAAGAATTATCAGAAGACAGACTAGAATCGCAGCCAGCGCTCCCATGCTCAGCTTCAGGGTCTGTCCCTCCTGGACGAGCTCGCAATTTTCTCCCCAAAAACCGTCGGGACACACGCATCTGTATCGCAACCTTGGGTCCTGGTTTATACACTTACCACCGTTCAGACAAGGGTAGTCTATGCACTCGTTCTTGTCCATGCATCCCTTGTTGTCCGGCGACGGTACTCTCCCCTCGCCACAACTGGTGAATCATCATGTTCATACAGATAGACGGTCATTGAGAATTTTGCAAATATGACCTCAGATTCGTGATCAGCGGTAGAATACTTACGTGCAGTCGTACTCGTTCCACAAGTCGACACACTCGAAGGGATCTGGGCAGATGACGTTCGAGCACGGTTTGTTGGATGGACAGTGCCTCTCGAGGTTCCTGGCCATCGTTGCCTGTCCCCACTGGGTGCCGTTCATGGCTGGAGGCAAGGGAAGGTGCTTTCCTTCGAGTCGTATATCGTCCAGACACCCTGGGGGAAGAAGAAACAACGTTCACCATCTGAACACAACACAACTCACTCACGTTCTTCTCACCCTTCTGATAATCCGCGTAGACCTCGAAGGTCCTGACCCCGGTGTACTCGGCCTTGCCGCCGGCGTATACTCCCTCCTGTTTGTCCACCACGAGCCACTGGTGGCCCTCGAAGGAGAAGGTCTCGTTGAAACGACGACCCTCGCCCCCGTCCAATTCCAGGGTGGCGGCTGATCCGTACCTGGACACCCTGACGGTGTGCCATTGACCGTCGTCAACCGCGATCGCAGTCAGCCATATGTCACGTTCTTCCGTTCTAAGACTGTTCAGATTGAACCGGAAGTGAAGCCTGCTGTCCTTCACCTGGAACGAAAGAAGCCATTGAGAGTACGTGTTGCGTGACACCACACAATTTTTTTATCTTGACAGACTGGATGTGTCGACTAATTTTCTATATTTTCGACCAGCACGTTTGACGAGAAAATTTCCGGTCGTAGAGTAAAAGTTTTCAGTTCTTTTTAAAACCTTTCTACAAATTCTTCTCTATTGTTTTCAACAGTTTATGGTCATGGAGTCCACTATAAGCTGTATATGTATCCTATACTGAAATGACTGAAATAATGGAAAATAACCGAAAAAATAACTGAAATAATGAGAAATGCCTGAAATAACGAGAAATAATTTAAATAATAAGAAATACCTGAAATAATCAGAAATAACTAAGAAAATAAATTAAATAATGGGAAATAAAGAAAAATTTAATCAAAATTTAAAAAAAAAGGTCAAAACAGAAGAAATAATTTTAAATAAAAAAATATAAATTTAAATAATTTGAATGATTTCACTAAAAAAAATTTACAAAATACTAATGTGTCGGTCAAATTTTGGAATATTTTCCCCTCGGCCGATTCTGTAACTTTCAAATAACTCACTATTCCACTATATCGTAAATATACACTTAATCGACGAATTTTTAACCCTACCAATATAGGGAAGTTTGATGGTTTTTATTTTTTTTTTAAATTCTCTTATCCGATAATTTAATGATTAGGATTGATGAAAAAAAAATTCCACATAATTGTTTCTAGTCCATTTTCACGTGAATCAAGTATTTTTTTAATACAGCGTTTGAATTTCGCGGTTGCGTGTGACGTCACACAGTACCTTCTTCGCAGAGTTTCACCGTTTGACGGCGCTGCGGGCAACCATGGTCAACAGAATAACACGGCGGTCGAGGTACTGTGTGACGTCACGTGGTGTTTGAAAATTGATAATTCTCAATTGCTGTTCACAGTCACCTCTATAATTTGTATGGTTAAAAAAAATTGTATTTAATTATCACGCACTCATTTATCATGGACATTCGTCAAGGTTCAATCTGAGAAAACTTCCCTAATATGTATAATCTTACCTCGAGAATTCCGTACTCCCTGTTGTGCTGGTCGCTGACCCTGAAGAGCTCTCCGTGCACCTCCCTGGTCCTGAACCTCAGCTGTATCTGGGTCGAGTACTTGTCAGGCTCAAAGGACAGCGCGTACTTGACGTAGCTCTGGGGCTTGAAGGTAGTCGGTATCGTCTGGGTCATGCACCCGGGCCCCGTCCACCCTGGGTTGCACTGGCACCTGGCCTCGGAGAAGCTCCCGACGCATGTGCCGTGCTCCCAGCACCTGAAGGTGGCCTCCTGGTGGCTGCAGGTCTCCTCGGTCTGCGGGCACCCGGCGACGCTGTTCCTCGAGAGCCCGGGGTGCGCGAGGTCGTAGAGCTTGCTATTGTGGAAGAGGTTCTTTATGCAACCGTCGAATCCCTTGCCGACCGGCATGTACTTCCACTTGTAGTGGGCCGGGTCGAACTGCTCCACCCACATCCCACCGATCTGCAGGGGCGCGTTCACGTTCAGGTACTCGTTGAACGGAGGCACCGTACCCTGCGCCTGGCAGCTCGCGTCGTCGAACTCTGGCGGTGAGCCGTCCTCACGTTCCGACACCACCGCGGACTTGCAGTAGTCGACGATCAGCTTGACGTTCTGAAACGTAAACAATGTCACCTCCGCGACCACACGATCACGTCGAGTCGACTCACCTCGGTGTCCCAGAAGATGTCCAGCCTGTGCCACTCGCCGTCGTCCAGCGTTCGCTTAGTCTTGACCTTCAGCTCGAGGGTGCCGGACCCGAAGTCGATCAGGAGTCGCGGATAGCCTCGCTCCAGCTCGACGGTTATGAAGTCTGCGGACGTTGGATGCAAGGGTGTGAATAACAGAGCGTTAAAATGCATAGAGGCGTGATGTGATTGACCAACCTGAGACCATGACTTCGTCAGCTTCCGGAGGGACGATGGGACCGTTGTAGAGCAGCATGCCATCGGACTTCTTGGTGATGAATTCAAAGCTCATGTGGCTGTTGTCGCACATTTCGAGTGCCGGATACCAGGCCCACCCGTTGCCCTTGAAGCTTCTGGCCGTCTGCTGGCACCTGGGTCCGTTGTATCCGGCGGGACACTGGCACGAGAGTCCGAACCGTCCCTCGATGCAGCGTCCGCCGTTGTAGCACGGGCTGTTCCGGCAGGATTCGGTCTTGCTGAAGTTCCTCGCGCCGCAGGTGCACTCGGCTATCACGTCGACCCGGACGCCGACCAGCGAGGTCCTGTTGGCGTTGACCATGTACGGAAGGTTGCTGATGTCCAGGGTGTTCGTGCAGCTCCCCTCGCAGGCCTGATTCTCGTAGAAGCACTCGTCTATCCCGACCATCGTGATATTTATGCCGACGTCCTTCTCGATCTGTGTTTTTGGAGAATGAAAAATGGTCAGTCAGGGAACGCGGGGTGGCGGAGATAACACTCGACACTCACATCCTCCCTGTGCATCAGCACCATCCCGTTCAGTCTGACCGGTTTGTAGTACGGCGAACCGTGAGCGGCGAACCTGACGTCCGTCAGCGGCGGGTGTTTTCTCCTGAGCTGGACGCTGAACACGTCGACGTTCTCCCTTCCGATATTCAACAGGCTGGCCAGCTTGTCCCTGAAGAGGTCAGACTTGCTCCTCGAGATGCCGTGCGTCTGGTAAAAGCGAGGGAGGCCCAGTTAATGAACAATTCGACATTTTCTCTCTCAAAAGTCAATTCATTGGGAAAACTCACCCTGTAGTTCCAGATGCGTATGAAGTCCTCGTCCGTGATGCCGGATATCCGGACGGACCCCGAGTTTATAACGGCCTCGTGTGGTATGCTCCTGACCGTGACGGTTACGTTGGCCGGGACGTCGGTCTGCGTGTGTTTCCTGTCGTAGACTTTGAACCTGAGATTGTACTTGCCGTCGTGGGTGCCGGACTTCATCGAAATCATTCCGGACTCGTCGTTCAGTTTGAACTGGGCGTGCTCGAGGCCCTCCCAGTAGAACTTCTTGTCCGGAAGGTCCCAGTCGTCGAGATCGTTGACAAAGACCCGTCCTATGTCGGTATCCGGGGCTTGCCCCTGTTCCGAAAACCGGGATGGTATTAGTCCCTCGAACCGCCACCACGTGACGCACGTTTTACTCACCGCGTAGTTGTAGACGAATATCTCCTTCGCCCCGGGCTGCATTTTGTTGTCGTTCACGTCGCCGATGACCACGGTCAACGTCGAGGTCCCCGACATGTGGGGGTTGCCGGAATCCTTTATCACGATCGGGATCAGGTACTCCTTCTGCTGCTCCCTGTCGAAGGACCTCAACGACGACACTATCGCCATACCGTCACCGTTGGCGCCCTCTGTGAAATGGAAACGGGTCGGTGAAGAGTCAGGAACAATGGTATTTTTTGCGAAAAGAGTAGGAATTTTTAGGAAACACCTACCGATTCGTCTCGAGGGGCTATTCACTCAAACTTTTAATGTACACACAAGTGACTCCGTGATTTCATATGATTTTTATGAGATTTCAAACACGTTTTCAGCTGGTTTCCATAATTTCATGTTGATTCTGAATGATTTCTTATAAATTAAAGTCTACGAATTTTTCGTAGAATATCGTTAAAAAATTCGTAAAAATTCTTATCATTCTAGGAAAATCGACGAAATTTATTTCCAACTTTTTATGAACCAAAATTTTTCCATTTCTTTGTGATTTTTCATACGAATTTCCTATGAAAAACTACGATTATACGAACACCATGACTCGTCTGACTCACTGTTGTCGCTCTCGACCTTGAACGAGGCCTTTATGACATCGTCGGCGTTCGGGTCCATCCTAAAAGTGAACGGGGGTCCGTTGCTCTTGGACCTGTCGTCGTCGTCGGTGGCCAGTATCTCGACTACCTTTCTGGGCTGGACGTGCTCGGGAACGACGGGCCTGTAGTCCTTCAAGAACGTCGGGGGGTTATCGTTTATGTCCTGAACGATAACCGTGAGCGTGGCCGTCGCGGTCTTGGGCGGAATCCCGTCGTCTATCGCGAGTATCTTGACCTGGTGCCTGGGCGTTTCCTCCCTGTCCAGGCTTCGCTGTATCGAGACCGTGCCGTCCTTGTCGATCGAGAACTGCCGCTTGCGGTCCGAGCTCCGGTCGATCGTGTAGTACACCTTGCTCTTACCACCCTGGTCCGGGTCCGTCGCCTTGAACGTCTCCAGGGTTTTTCCGACCTCCGCGTTCTCGTCCACCGACACGTCGACATTAGACCTCTCGAACTGAGGCTTGTTGTCGTTTATGTCGCGCAGCTTGACCACCACCCACGAATACGCAACGTGGTACTTGTCGTTGTCGTTGTCTTCGCCCTACGATGAGACGGTTTATTGGCACACGGCGTCGATATTGACGACCTCGAGTCGCTTACCTTGTCGTTGACTTGGATCCTGAACCTGAACCCGTTGCTTTGGAGCAGGTCCTCGTAGTCGAGGGGCTGCACGATCTTCAGGGACCCCGTACCGTCGTTGTTCCTGACCATCGTGAACTTGTCCGCTCCGTAGCCGCTGTTTTCTATCACCTGTGTCACGGGTGGGAGGTCAGAAATCGGCTGAAAGTACAGAAGGTGTGACGTCTCTCTACCTTGTACTGGAACTTGTTAGTCTCATCCTCGTCGTGGACGGTCACAGTGAGGATCGGCATCTCCGGTAGATTTGAGCCGTCGGTCTCGTCCACCTCCGTCAGCCACTCGTCCTTCGTGAACTGCGGCGGCATGTCGTTTATGTCCTTCACCCTTATCGACGCCGTCCCAGTCCCTGAGGATTCAGATATCGGTTAATTGTTGATTATACCGGTGCAAAGATCGCGGGGACCCACCTTTCAACCCCCCACCGTCCATGGCGACGACTTGTATCGAATAATCCGGCGTCCTCTCCCTGTCCAGGCAGCAGACGGCGGTCTTGATGACCCCGGTGTCGGACTCGATCTCGAATATGGGGGAGCCGGTCTCCTCCTCGATCACGTTTTTCTCGATCGAGTAGAGGAGCTTGGCGTTCGTCCCCTCGCTCGGATCGTCGTAGTCGACGGCGGTCATGGTCATCACCACCATTCCTGCGATTTTTGAAGATATGCGGGATCAAAAAAAGGTGATGAAGCGGTTCTCCAGCCTTGCGGCGAGTCCCCCCAACCCTAGACCGCCGCGAGCGCGCCAGTGAGCGTGCGAGTCTCCCCTCCTCTTGTGGTGGCGGGGAAACTCGGTAGCGTCGCTTTGAGAACTCACCTGCGGTTCCGTTCTCCGTGACGTTGCCGAAGTAAACGCCTTGCGGGAATATGGGAGCGTTATCGTTTATGTCCTTCAGGTTCACTTGGACGTCCGCGTAGCCGACCAGACCCTCGCCACCCTCGTCTTGAGCGAAGACCGTGAATCGCCACTGGGGTCTGCCGTTGGGTTGATCTCGGTCCAGAGGCTGTCACACAAACGTTTGAAACGCATAAGACCGTGTTTTTTTTTCTAATTGTGAACTGGATTCTTACCTTGAGCACAAAAATTTCTCCCGTGGTTCTGTTAATGTCGAATTTACTGTTGGCTGGGTTATCAGGGTCAATACCTTGACCGGTTAGGAAATAAACGATATTCTGTGGTCTGTCTTTATCACCATCTGTGGCAGTGACCTAGAATAGGGAAGGGTTGATATATAACGTTTTTTTGAACCGATATCCCGATTTCTTTTTTGTTACTCTATGTATTTTACCTGTAAAACTCGCTTTGGCAAGTTTCTGTCATCTTCTTCGGTGATCTGTGTCCTGTAAGTGGGTCTCTCAAAGACTGGGGGATTATCGTTGACGTCTTTAACGTGTATAACGACGGTGGTATAATTTTCTTTCAGATTGTCAGATGCTGCGAGTCTCAATTCGTACTGTAATTAATTGATTGAATGTGTGAATGTAATTTTGAGAGTGATAATTCTGGATTAAACAAAAAATGACGATGATAATAATAAATTCAGTTTATAGTCACCCTCTTTCTCGTCTCATAATCCAAAGCCCCGGCGACATAAATCGCCCCGGTCATATTCTTGACGGCGAAAGCACCGCCTATGTTACCGCTTGTGATCTCGTATCGAATACGCGAGGCTGCGGATGAAAAATGGTAATTTAACCGATGTTAACGCTCGATTACTCCGGAATTTGGTTCTACTGGAACCGTTTACAATCTTGTTACGGAGTGACTACGTCACACTCGTGCAAAGTGACGTTATCGTACTCGAGTGAAGTGACTTCGTCACACTCGATGAGACTGACTTTGTCACGCTCAAGTAGAGTGAGTTTATCACACTCATGTGAAGTTACTCTATCACACTCGAATGAAGTGACTTTATCACACTTGAGTAAAGTGATATTATTACACTTGACCAGAGTGACTTCATCAGACTTAATTAGAGTGATTTATCACACTCGAATGGAGTGATTTTGTCACTCCATTCGAGTGTGAATTCATCACGCTCAATAGAGTGATTTCATCACAATAAAGTGGAGTGACTTCATCACACTCAAGTAGAGTAACTCCATCAAACTCGAGTGAGGTGACTGTATTACACTTATGCGGTGTGACGCTATCACACTCAATGAGAGTGACTTCATCACACTTACATAGAGTGATTCATCACACTTGTGCGGAGTGAAATTATCACACTTATGTGAAGTGAAATGATCACACTCAATTCATAGTGACTTTATCACACTTGATTGGAGTGATTTTATCACACTTATCTGAAGTGACTCTATCACACTCAAATGAAGTGACTATCACACTTGACTAGAGTGATATTATCACACTTGATTAGCGCGACATCGTCAAACTTACCTATGTTAGAGTGATTTATCACACTAATGCGAAGTGAAATTATCACACTCAAATGGAGTGATTTTATCACACTCAATTAGTGTGGCATCATTACACTCAATTAGAGTGATTTCACACTCGAGTGGAGTGACTTCACCACACTCAAGTAGAATAACTCCATCAAACTCGAGTAAAGTGCCTTTATCACATTTATGCGGTATGACTTTATCACACTTGACTAGAGTGATGTGTCACACTTATGCAAAGTGAAATTATCACACTCGATTAATGTGACTTCATTACACTCAATTAGAGTGATTTCATCACATTCGAGTGAAGTGACTTCATCAAACTCGAGTAAAGTGACTTTATCACACTTATGCGGTGTGACTCTGCCACACTCGATGAGAGTGACTTTATCGCATTTGACTAGAGTGATATTATCAGACTTGATTGAGAGTGACTCCATCACACTTAGAGTGATTTATCACACTTATGCGAAGTGGAATCATCACACTCAATGAGAGTGATTTTATCACACTAAAATAGAGTGACTTTATCACACTCGTGGAATAGCGTTACGACTTTTACTGAATCACTTTTCACGTGTGATCTATCGACTCTTATAAAAGAAGGAAGTGAAATTGTCACTCCTGTTGTGCGGTAAATGTATTTTCACAGATTGATACGTTTACTTTTGGTATAGTATGACACGAGAATTACGTATTCATTGCTATAGTGTGTCATAATCACTCCAAGTGAATCGGTCCGATTTTCGTTATTCCACAGTGACGAGTCACTCACACAAAAAGCTCAAATAGAATCTATAAATCAGAGTGAAGACTCACACTCGTCGTGATCTTTGGCGGTGACGGTGAGAACGGTGTGTTGAATGTCTTCATTCTCGTCTACCTCCGCCTCGTATAGAGCCTTGTCGAAATATGGAGGATTGTCGTTCTTGTCGGCGATGCCAATACGGATGAATTTGGTAACTGTAACATGAAATCGACTTAAAAATCGAGTTTCGACCAAGAATTGCACTCGGTCGGGTCGTTTTCTCTCTCGGGGAGTTTTGTTGAAAAATCCAGAGACCAGAGGGTTGCGGGAGTCTGTTAGAGGCGAAAACGCGTTAGTGGGGCACGGGGCACGGCGAAAGTAGATCGATGAAGCTCGTCGCGGCGCCGCGGTCCAAGCCGCCGCCTCCTTACGCCGTGGCCGCGCCCCACAGGGGGTGCAAACTCTGAATAAACCCCTTCTTGGAAATATAGCCAACTTCCAAAAACACTGTGATCCAAAATCCCCCAGGGACAAATGAGGCAGGGTGTTGATGGGCCTAAAATAATTTCAGAACCGTCGCGAGGCCGAGCCTCCCGCAGACGCACAAAGAGACTCAGAAACCACCCTCTCCCACTGAAATATAACGCCAAGTAATCTCTTCCCCTGGGATTTTCATTTAAAAAAAAAGAAGAATGGATGAAAAGAGAGAGAGAGAGAAAGAGAAAATGTTCTCGGTTTTTAAAGACAAAAGAAGCCTTGTGTCTCCTCTCCTTACTGAAAGGCACCGAATCCCGCGAGCTCCCTACACCCTCGTTCTCGTTTTGAGGTATTAGAATTTTCTCACGCGGAATGGAAACTCGGAAATTCTAAATAAACTTATTAACTTGTATATATATACATATATATATATATATCCGCGTAAGCCCTGAAGGAGCGCCAATTCCACTACATAGGGGAGACTCAAAACCCTGAGAGAAAGAGAAAGCGAAAAAAAAGTTGTTTTGTTTTTCCCTTTTATCAAAGCCAGCAGGTAATTGAATTTGAAATACAGAGAAAAATAGAAAAACAAAATTGAAATTCATTCATTCTCTTCTGAATGATTTGAAGAAAATTTGACAAGATTCGATTTTCGATATCGTCAAGACAGAAGAAAAAAAATGTTTTTCGAGACTTATAATTTCTATTGAGTTAATTTAATCACAGCTAAGTAAGAGAGAGATCGGGGGGGGGACTAATTAGTCGAGTAAAATTTTTGGATCAGCAATGAGAGCGTTGGAAAATTTAAATCTAAATTAACCAGAGGGTCGTTGAAGTACATGCCGGCGGGTTGGTTTATGGACGAGAGAAGAGGAGAGAAGAGAAGAAGAAGAGAACACGTTAAACTCCTCCAAGTCAAGTATAGCCGGGAGGTTATACAGCTCTGATCCTCGAAACGGTTTAATTAGGAATTGAGTAATAAGATTAAACCCTCGACTAATCGCGAAGCTCTTACACAACCGGGACAGGGATTACTAAATTTCACACTAAATTCTCTACCCCCTTCCCCTATTCTAACAAACAATAAAAATAACGAGGCGGCGTTAATGCATGTGGCGCATTAATCGAGCTTCAAATGCTCGCACGACTTCGATATATTGGGTCACCCTAAAATCATATAATATTGTCGAGAAACGAAAAAAAAAAAACAATTGATAATTGATAATATCGTGATGATA
Source organism: Euura saliciscinereae (assembly GCA_018420115.1). Classification (NCBI taxonomy): domain Eukaryota; kingdom Metazoa; phylum Arthropoda; class Insecta; order Hymenoptera; family Tenthredinidae; genus Euura; species Euura saliciscinereae. The sequence continues at coordinate 1,464 of JAFFZH010013784.1, read as the reverse complement.
GTAAAATCTGAAACTGAATAGAGGTAAAATTGCAAACGACACGCTGTGGTCTCTAGGTCTGCATGAATGGCTGTTTTTTAATTTTTTTTCCAACTCTCCATCACTGTCAGATTTACCAAATCAATCATCGACAAAGTATGAAAATCTGTTGCCTAAAAGCCACGTCAAAATCGTCGAGTGTGAAAATATCGTAAATGGGAAAAATCGTCTCGTTGAAAATTCTCGTTCACACAGAATGAATGAATGAATGAATGAATGAAAATCCACGGATATTTGGGTCGAGTAATTGGCGGACGTTGGAAAAAGTGTTGAAGCACGCTTCAAAAATCCTTCCCAAGGGGAAAAGCCCACTTTTAAAATTCTCTGGAGTGACTGTTCACTCCGCTGAAGTGAAAATAATGAATAAGCGAGCGATATCTACTGACAATTGGATCAGGTCATTAGGGGGACGGTGGAAAAACTCTGAATTCTCTGGAGCGAAAATCGTGCCAGTGGTACCGGAGTGACTTAGGAGAGTGACACTAAAGTCACTCCAGAGAATTTAGAGAGTTCTTCAATACTGATTATTGCAATAATTATCGTTTTCACACCAAATGAATGAATGAATGAATGAATGAATGACTGGCAGAACATGAGGAGGGTGCATAGGCGACGTACCCAAATAAGTGCTGTTGGTTATAACCCAGAACAATTTGAGCGGATCAACCATTAAATCACATTCATCACATAAGCTGCAACCGGATATTATTAATTTCAATATAAAAAAGGTTAGCACGATGATTGAATCATTGTTCAAACTGTTTTTTGGACCTTGTAGAAACTCGTTAAGGTCATTTATCGTCTCGATACTGTTGAACGGTATCATTAATCGCGAGTATTTTATTCGTTCATTAATAAATCATTGAACACAATAAATAATTAAAATAACTTTTCGTCATTTGTTTCTATATTTTTTCTAAAAAAATTCAACGAATCGATCATTTTAGAACAGGGATGTAAATAATCGTTTTATAACGTGCGATTACGATAATATATCCCAACAATATCAAGAAATCCGGTGGTCTCAGATGAGGGATGAAATCCAACTGAGCTCCTCTCGGCAAGCTGGGGTTGGTCGGATACGCTATCATATCGAGTATGCGGAACGCAGGCGCGAAGAATCAGTCAGCGCACAATTCGCTTTTAGTCAATATATCGTGTCAACCCCCCCCCCCCCCCCCCCCCCCCCCCCCCCCATTGCCCCTCCTCCCCCCCCCCCCCCCCCCCCCCCCTCCAAGTACGTGTACGTGGTCACCCCTCTCCCTTCACCCCTGCACTTATGACTACGATACGATACATACGTATACATGTATACATATAAGTGTGTATATAGGATATAAAACTGCTATTGGTGATTTTTTTTCTTTTCTGAGGGGGGGCGGGGGGCGGGGGGGGCGGATAAATAACACAACCTAAAAACAAGAT
>JAFFZH010013781.1:0-11137 GCA_018420115.1 Euura saliciscinereae | reverse complement strand
GAACAGTCCGAAGTTGGCTGCATTCGAAAAACTTGCTTTCCAACAGTCTGAAGTTTACTGCAATCGAGAAACTTGCTTTGGAACAGTCCAAAGTTGGCTGCATTCGAGAAACTTGCTTTCCAACAGTCTGAAGCTGGCTGGAATCGAGAAACAAGCTTTCCAACAGTTTGAAGTGAGCTGCAATCGAGAAACTTGCTTTGGAACAGTCTGAACTTGGCTGGAATCGAGGAACAATTTTTAGAACAGTCTGAAGTTTGCTGAAATCGAGAAACTTGCTTTCCAAGAGTCTGAAGTTGGCTGGAATCGGGAAACAAGCTTTCGAACAGTTTGAAGTTAGCTGCAATCGAGAGGAAGTTAGCTGCAATGTAGAAACTTGCTTTGGAACAGTCTGAAGTTTGCTGAAGTCGAGAAACTTGCTTTCCAACAGTCTGAAGTTGGCTGGAATCGAGAACAAAGTTTTTGACTAGTTTGAAGTGAGCTGCGATCGAAAAACTTGCTTTGGAAGAGTCTGAACTTGACTGGAATCGAGAAACAATTTTTCGAACAGTCTGAAGTTGGCTGGAATCAAGAAACAAGCTCTCGAATAGTTTGAAGTTGGCTTCGAACGGAAAACAAGCTTGCCAACAGTCTGAACTTGGTTGGAATCGAAAAACGCATATTTCAGACAGTTCTGAACCAATTCAACCGTCTCTATTCATTAGGAATTCACCTTGTATAAGTAGTTATATTTGCTTGCCTGTTAGCGCACATCTGGAATTCGATTAAGAGCCTTGATTCAAACAAACCTCATCTTTTAGTTTTCAACACACTTCCTCTTTGTAGCTACTGAACACAACACGAGCAAATTTTTGTTGACAAATTTTACTATCGCAGTTTCTTTAAATTTCAATTTGCTTCAATTTCAAACCTTATTGTTAGTAAAAACAAATTAAGAATTCAAGTGAACTTTTATTATTCTTGTCAATATTACTTATTTTTATTTTTATTATTATTATTATTATTATTATTATTATTATTATTATACTTTTGTTTTTTCAATCGGGTTTCAAACTTTTCTTCTATAAAAAAACGAGAAATGAATGAAAATCAGTATGAGAAAATTAAAAAAATCAATTGATTATGAGTTTAATTACAAATTAAATCGATGATTATTCTTCTATGAGTGGATAGTAATGAGCAACAAAAAGTGATTCAAAAGTCTTCTTCTTGCTGCAGGATTAAATTAGACAGAAAGAAAATTTATGTCTTCAAAGTTGGTAGAAAAAAATAGAAACAATTTTTGCTTCATTCTACGATGCTTGATAACATCTGAAAAGTTTGATTTCGCATTCTCTCGATTTTATTCACCGCACCACCAGCTGAAAAATAAAGTTACATTGAATCAACGAAAGTATCGATCTAATCCTTTTATGTGTTCGCTTGATGATTGTAAATCTAGCCGATCACAACAACAGCTAATAATAGAATAGAGAATGAGTGCTTAAAAATTGAGTAATCGGATCAATAATTGATTGGTCGTTCGATCTTTGGTCTTCCAGGGTAGCCGGTACGGTAGGCGCGATAGTAACTTGTCCTCTGGAAGTAGTTAAAACGCGTCTTCAGTCATCGTCTTCAGGTTTTCACCCGCCGTCGTCCCACGGCCATAAGGAATTGGCGTCGGGTCACGTAACGTGCAAAAGTTTTCCCACACCACAGCAGAGGAGGAGATTATGCACCGGAGGATATCCGAGGTAGACAAACCCGACAACAACAAGAAGCGTATAAAATTTGATCGTAATCGAATACCAACGTCGTTTTCTTTCCTCCTCTTCTTCTAGGTATTCCATGGTAGCTTTGTCACACTGTGGCGTAGCGCCTCCACCTCCGCACAGACCACCTGGCCTAATATCGTGCCTGAGGTTCATAGTTGAAAACGAAGGTCCGAGGGCACTTTTCAAAGGTCTTGGACCAAATTTGGTCGGTGTAGCACCGTCCAGAGCAATATACTTCTGTACATACTCACAGAGCAAGGCATTCTTCAATACTGTATTACCTCCGGACAGTCCGATAGTCCATGTATGCTCCGCATCCTCTGCCGGTAAGTCGAAATAATCATATATAATACGCACAGAAAATGTTTTAATATCGTAATGTTTCCATAATCATTCTTCGTTTATGAAGCTGAAGCTAGCAGCCAAACATTTCAAGATTCATGTTTTTATTTTTGTAAAAGTATCCACTTGGCATAATATTTGATAAAATTTGATTACTCGGGCTTCATTGTCTAATTTCAATTAAATTAAGCACTTTTGGCTGCTAGCTGCAGTTTCATCTTCGTTTTATGAAGTCAAGGAAGATTTCAACTGTTTGTAAAGTCGAAAAGTACAACTATATTATTATTTTTTTACAATTTCACTAGCTTCGAAATTCGATTTTTCTTAACTAGAAGCAATGAGCTAATTTTAAACAAATGAAAAAAAATTGGGGTTTGATCGATTAATCGTCGAATTGATTTCAAACTGAGTTTATCTCAATGTGTCGTTTATCAATCGATATTCTTCAATGAAACTTTACTCTCTATTGATCGATTGATCGAAACTCTAAAGTAGGAATCGCCTTTTTAACATCGATTGAGTTCCTAATTACATTCTACTATTTCTTTTCATCGATTAATCGACAATCTGGAACTAATGATTCAATTCGATTTTCGATCAATCGATTAGTCGAATTGATGACTGAAATTCAAATTGACTCTTTATGTATCGATTATAATCGACTTTTTCGATTAATCGATCAATCGATGTTTCGAAAATAGGATCGACTAGTTCGATTATCGTGTTGATCATCGTTTAAACATGAGAATCGATTTTTCAAAAAACCCTCGAAAAAACCGAAAACGACGTTCTAAATTTGAAATCGACTCAATTTCGATCGATTAAGTCAATCGACCGACAATCGAAATATTGAGAAATTAACCGAGGACATGCCTGAAATAATGTGAAATAAATAAAATGATTAGAAAAAGAACGAAGGAAATCAATGAAATGATAAGAAAAAAATAATTAATTTGAGATTAAAAAAAAACATTTAAATGAAAGAATGTGAAAGAAAAAAAAGTAATTTGAAAAAAAGAAAAGAAAAAAAAATAATGTGTAATCAAATGAAAGAGTTTTTTTTTTTTTCACCCAGGCAGAATTGAATTTTTCGATTCATCGATTGATCGACGTTTGATAATGAGAAATAATTGAAATCTGGAATTTGATTAATCGATTGATAGAATGAATCAATTCTTTTTTTATATATTTATTAAATCGATGGAATTGAAAGATGATTTTCAAAGTCTTGAAAGAAGTCTTTATACATATGACATGTATATGATTTATGTTTTTCGTTTTTGTTTATGAAATAAACAAATATGAATGAAACGTAGCGGCGGTGATTGGTTTTGTGACCGGTAAACGTCGGTTATTAGAAAATATAGAAATAATATCATCAGCTATTTTTTATTAGTAGACACACACACATGTATATATATATATATATCACACCAACGTACATAATAACTACGCACATGTGTAGATATCGCGTGGTACAGTAGATAGTTGTGTGTATATTCCTGTATATATATGTATATATAGCGTGCTCACATCGCTCGCGGCGTTGTACCAGTAAATAGTTTGTTTATTTATAGTTTCGCATCTCGGTTGTAATTCAGACTTGAATAAAAAATGCACTCTTGGATCGCGATCGCACACGCCTATCTTTATATAGCTTAGAGCAAGTTATTCTTCTTCTTCATATCGTCAACAACAATTACAAATGTGTTTGTTGTCTTTATATGTATCTTCTATACAGCATAGTAGTATACTTATCATCGTTGTCGGTATATAATAATAAACACATACTACTCTTCATCCGGTGGGGGGAGATTAAAAAAAAAATCTCAAATCAGCGTTCGATACTGGTTTCTCTACATAGGGGGGGGGGGGGGGGGGGGGGGTCTTTTCTCTCGTATTTTAATACATGTACACGTCATTTGTCCGGTTTTCACCGGTTTTTTGTTACAATATCCAGTTTACACAGTTTATCTACTATTTTGCACTTTGCCACTATTCGTGTCCACTGATAAAACAAGAAACGATTCACTTACTCTTCTTATCACTATACCTTCGTTGGCTGTTATCTTTTGTTGTTGTTGATTTTTTTTTTTTCAAATTATGTTTTAATTTACTCATTATCGTTATTGTACGTGTACGTCAGTCTATAAGTGGCTACATACCGTTGCAATTTAATCTGACTTGAACCCCCCCCAACGTGGAATAACTTGTTGAAAAATTTATCTCATTCTCAGTTTCGTATATTCTTATCGATGTAACGCATAATTTAGCTGTTTTTTTTTCTTTGTCTCTTATCACGCTTGTTATCCAATCGCAGCTCAACTCATTGACGCGAAATTTGAGCTTTTAATTAGCTCTACGGAGTTTGATTAGAACATCGAGGAAAAGGATGACTTTTTTTTTTCGAGATTCTTTTTTTATTATTATATATTTTTTTCTTAACTATATTAATCTGTAATAATTATTCTAGTTTATTGTCCTTCACGATCATTCGTTTGTTGTTATTGTCGTAGGTATTTTTTATTGAATTCTTCAGAACGTAATTTTGTTAAACTCGACAATTTTTCCGAATTTGTTTCTCATCAATTTTTTATTATAAAAATTCATATATAATATATATGTTCGTTTCGATGAGAGATTTGTCAGTTTTAGTTTCAATATATTTTCTTTTTTCAATCTCTGAACTCGAAATTTCGGAATCAGGGTTCATAATCTATTCTGCTAATGATTCACCTTTCCTTTCGTCATAAATTTTTCCCCTATTTTTTTTTTCAGAATTTCAAATTCATTATTCTTCCGAATTTCTCAATTTCTCAATTGTTTTTTTCTTCTCTAGGAATTACCTTGTACTCAATTTTTTAACAACTGCGTTTCAATACTCGTTTCATTATTGTTATAATTATTTTCACTATTTATTAAATGTAAAAAAAAAAACTTGAAGCACTAATTTTTTAGATAATATATTTAAAAAAAATTCTCTTCTTTGTTCTTCAAACGTTTAAACGCAAAAAGTGAGTTCAGAAGACTTAATTTCCTTCTTTTTTTTTTCTTGTGTCCCAGAAGATTGACGGTTTTCAAAGTCTTGTAACTCTGCGGAAAATTAAGGTATGCTGATGATCAAAAACGCATTTTGAAGCTTGTAATTTTTACTTCAAAATGCGTCTTTGACATCACTTGACACTTGGAAACGACTCGTGACAAGTTGGTAAATTGAACCATCGACTTTAAAGTCCTGTAACGGAGGGTAAACATTTTTTTTCTGAATTTCGAAAATGGACGATTTCAAGATCCAAATGTCCTCTTCAAAATCACTTTTTGACAATCCTAATACCATTATTTGTTCCTCTGTTACGTCACGTCAAAGTTTTCAGAACACTTTTTTGTTCAATGCTCTGTAACTCGACGACCAAAAATCGTAGAGCGAAGATTGAAAACGGAATTTGAAGGGGACAGTCAGAGCTTGAAATCGTTCCCCTCAAAAATTGCAATAAATAAAAAATATTTACCATCTCGGAGAGCACTTTGAAGTCGAAGGTGTTCACTTTACGAATTTGTCTCTAGTCGTTTCAAAGCGACATAACTTCGGTGTTAAAACGCATTTTGAAGCAGAAATTTCAAGCTTCAAAATGCATTTTCAATCATCAGCTGACCTCAATTTTTCGAAAAGTTACACAACTTGAAAAAAAAAAAAGAAAAATCAATTTCTTGCACAAAGAAAAAAACTGGCCGTTCATTTTTGTGAGAATCATATTTTGTTGATAATTATTATAGAAAAAAGAAACTCCGTGGGTTAATCATAATTGTGAGATCAATATTCAATGAGAATATGTAATATTAAACTCGTTATACATATCCACCGGATGTATGAATACGGAGTAAATTCAAATTGGATATAACATTGTTATTGTTATACTATGATTCCAATTCTATGAATACTTTGTTTTCAATTTTGCATTTCCGGTCAAACGATGCGCACTGACCAACCCCTACAAAGGCTATACAATACACATATATGTACAGAATAAGTTACGTCGTCTGTATTTGCTGGCCCGTTGTCAAAATTTGTTATATATATATATTATACATACGATATACACGTACATAGAAATTAATTTCTGATCTACGAAGCGATTTTTGTTTAGTTACTTTATTTTTGTTGCTGTCATGATATTCATAGTCATTGTTTATCCATCGAGGTACTAAATCTATTATTAGTAGCTCTAGACCCAAAATAGAATTTTTTTCATACACATTTTGTTGTTAGTTTTGTTAATCCTGAACTTTTTTTTTACAAAACAAAAAGAATTCTTCCTTTTTTCATTTATTTATTCATTCATTTTGGGAAAAATCCATCGATATCAGACTAAATAAACGATAAATCGAATTGTATCCAAGGAAATGAGAACAACATTTATGTGGTCGTAGTAGAATTTTAACAATAAAAAAATTCATCTAAAATCGATGAAAATTTATACTAACGAAATTTTTTTGTTATCATCTGAATGAAACACAAATTTTATCGAACAGAGACACTGATTACAATTTAAAACTTTTGTGTTTGAATTTTGAATGAAAAATTAAAAAAAAAAAGGACGTAGTTTGAAATCTTCGTTTCAATATTGTCCGAATTATAAGCAATGAAAAAAAAAAAAGAGAATTGAATTCGGAAAAAAAATCAATTTCTAATGACAACTTTTTGTTTCTTTGGCCCGAAAATCCCGCAACAGCTGCGCAGTTGACAAATTCACTATTGTTATCTAGCATACTGCATTCACGCTTAGGTTATACATACATATATTATTTTATCTTGTAAATGAAGATTTGTGTAGGTAATAAACAACTTTACTATGTCGCACATCATCACACACAGCTATATTTGCCCGTCGTCTGCAGTATCACGTCATATTATAGACATACATACAAGATGTATATTGTTACACAATATAATAATCAGATTGTTGATAATAATGTGTAACGTTTATCTTTCGTTGTTTGAAGATCTTTTTTTTTTCCTTTGTTACTTACCGTTTTAAACATCAGGAGTAATTTCTCATCACAAGAAGAAACACTAATTACAAATAATGTCTCTACGAGCACGACAAGAGGCTGTTTTGAACCTGAAATACAAAGACGAGATGAAAAGAACAAAAAAAAACAATAAATAATAATTGTGCAGCATATATTTATCTATAATATACTATGAAAAAAATAACAATTGTTTCGAAGCAGAAGCTCATGCAGACAGTTGGTAATAATAGGGCAAATTATTAACAATCGAGAGGGGGAGTATTTTTAGACACCGAACCAATTTACAGTCAATTTCTATTACATACGATTATGTATAACCTATAATTTTATGTATTTCCATGTAGTTTTTACCTTGAGAATTTTTTTTTTTTATATACAGGGTGAGTCATCTCCGGGTCTGAACGAGGGCGGGGCTTGTCACTGCTGATGCAGTGATAAGCCCCGCCCCTTGGCGTATCACAAACTGTTATCAAAATCCAAGTTTACATCAAGCCTGCGATACTTGGTTTCCATTCGAATGTCAACAATACCTTACTCGACCAGACCAAGTATCGATGGCTTTATGTAAACTTGGCTTTTGATAACAGTTTGTGATACGCCAAGGGGCGGAGCATCGGCAGTGACAAGCCCCTCCCTCGTTCAGACCCGGAGATAACTCACCCTGTATAAAGTGGGAAGATATTTTAATTCAATTTTCTGTTAGTAACCCCAAAAATACAAAAATTATTCTTTTCAGAATGCATAATACATCACGATAATAAAGATACTTGAATGTTCGTTTTCTTTTTTAATTGCACCATGCGATCATCAATTGTATGTTTCATTGAAGAAAAGTAGTATTCTTTCATAATCCATTTTTTTTTTTTTTCGGCTGCTTGCTCCAGACTTATAAGTCCGGCTAGTTTAGGTACTACGACAGAGAGACACAAGAATAACAGCTGCGGTTTTAAGGAATTATGAGAGAAACTGCCAAGTGCATTGCCCTCCGTTGGTTTCGACGGTTCATCGTGGAAGTAGGTCAGTGCGTCGCGATCGACTGTGTTTAACGCAATGATAGGGTTTTTTTTTTTTTTTAAATTTTTTTCATTATTATTATTGATTTTTATTCTTACCTCAAAATTATCGACGATTTTTTTTTTCCACGAATTCAAATTGTTTTATTTTTTCACACTTTTCCTGCCTCATCCACTTGAACAATTAAATTTTTTTTCTCAAATAATCGTTTATTACCTTTTAGAAAAATTCTAGTGAAAACTGTATATATATACAAAAGAAGAGATTGAATCTGTCATCTGGTTTTTATATCAATAATTGCATTATTAGTTTATCAATTTATTCATTCAATTGGTTGAAAAAAAGTTACATCCAGGTACAACGAAATTCCTTCTTCTTCTGCTTCTTTTTTTTTTTTGTCAATGATTGCAATTTTCATACTCAGAATTATGGCTCCATACAAGCCAGTTTAACGTTATCATCGTCGGTGAATAGTTCTTTAACTATTCCGTTAACCGTGACCATAGAGTATCTTCGACTCCTGATTCCTCCAAGTTCTGTTATCTCAATATCCATTTTAATCGATTTTGTGAATTCAGCCAATGGATCGGCGAGTAATCTGACCTAAATGGATTGTATATATGTATACAAATATCATTCCTACTTACATAATCAAATAAATATTATCACAAAATACGAAATTCATGGTCATAGTACGGCAGTAATATCTGAGGGTCAAAGAAGATACGAAAAGCCAACACTTATCATCCACACGGCCTCGACATAAATCAAAATTGTATCAAACTTTACTTCCTAATAATTTATCGTTAATTTTTGTTTTTTATTCACTACAAAACATATTTTTCGTAAAATCTACACGAAAAGTTTGATTTTACTGTACGAGTGCGGAAAATTTCCGAATCCCCTCGGGCGTTCGGGCGTCATCGGCTACTGCGCGCGCACGCTTCTATGACAGGCATGAAAACTCTAACCTCCCATCACGACGTGACGTAACGATGCGATTATTACACTGGCAAAAAAAAAAGATATATTTCTGACTCAATGCCAGTTTGTTCAAATCTCCCAATCGAGTGAAAAAAATGTAAAACAAAATCGTTATATTTTCAGAGATAATCAAGAATTTTCACAAAGTTTTTCATATTTTTATTCAGAATAATTCTGTCGGAATAACTACATGAAGAATTCTTTGAGTAGGATTTTTTAATATTTTATCATCATCTTAATTCTAACATTTTGAGTCAGAAATAAATTTCCACGAGGACAGGGACATGAAGCATGTGAAGAAATGATTTGAATTTGATTAAAAAAAAAAAGGTATGAATATAATCGCGGAGGAAAAAAAAATTACAGTATAATTTTGACTCGGAGGAATTATTGATTGATCTTATTATTGATTGATCGTCTGATTCGTGCGAATTTAGCACTCGCCTTAGGCTCGTGCTTCAAACTCAAGACTATGCAGAAAATTCACATTCTCCAGATTTTTTATGGGAATATATGACATATATTTGTCTATTTTAGCCAAAAATTTATTTGATTCTGATCAAGTCTTTGTCAATACTATTTCCTCCTCCTGCCAATAAACAGTTATAATGAGGCGAACGTTTGCGGATGCCAATTGGATAACCGTGAATTCAATATGAGCGTAGTGATATATGGTCTAGTTCTAGATTGTGAAAACGCGTCCGTCTCTTGGCAGAGTTGAGATAGGCGTCTCTGATTTCGCAACGTTAAAAATAAGTAGATAAAAAAAATTCTGACCTTGATTTTCTATACCGCAATAGTATAAGATAAACATAAAGAATTATAAACAGATACCTTATCATCGGCCCCCTTCGTCCATCCCCAAGCCGATAAAACGAAGGGGTCGTTAACTGACACGCATATTATTTCTTCGTAGCCCTTCGACTTCAGTTCTTCAGATCTGGACGCAGACGAGATTGTTTATTAAATTTATCGATTTTTGATAATTATTTTGGAGATCGCGTGTTCGACGATATTGAATCTATCATCATAAACGTAAATTATGGAATATACAAAAAATATTCTTCTTTTGAAGTTAAAAATCGTATGTTTATACGCTGGAACTCCGTTAAGGGCGTCGAGGAAAAATTGCACTGTACAAAAGTCGACGATCTTCCCCCAAGCGGGTAGAAAGACATGTGAAAAAATTCCCGGTCGCCCTTAACGGGGTTACCACGCTGGTAACACGGGGTCACAATGACCCCAGCTATATTTAAATGGCTGCCACGTTTAGTCATTGAAAATTTTTAAGGATGTAGTTCGGGTTAGAAACTATTTTCTGTAATTGATATTGTACTGATGCCAAGTTTTTCTCACAAGTTTTTACATTCAAAACTAAGGAAAATCCACATAATCCGTGTAAGCTAAAAATTTGATGCGGTGCACCCAAAAGGCCTCCGAAGAAGCCTCCGCAGGAATTGGTAGTGGCGATGAAGTACTAGAGTTACAGCAATATCAATTTTTTGTTCAATATCAGAATAAAAAGAAGAGTAGATTCACGTGAGGAGATTGTTGTACAGTGAAAAAGTTCTCGAAAATGAAGTTTGAAACCCCCAAAGACACTTTTTTTGTCATTTTTTTTTCTGTTATTCCTTCAGAAATATTCTCATGAGTGACCAGACCTAAAAAAAAGCTCACATGGGATTGTTAATAATATATCAAAGAAGATATCTGTGAAACTAGAAGTTGATTCAATAAATATTTCATCCCAAGTTACATTTTGAAATTTGAAAAGTAGGTGAAAATTAGTTTTTGAAATAATGAAAGATTTGTAGAAGGCTGCATATATCCCTTATCAGTGATTTAAAAAAATGTTGAGTTGCATTATAATTGGGACAATTTTGAACTTTTGGTATGACGAAACAATTTTTTATTTTTTGTTCATTCTTTGTTATTGCTAAAAAATTGAGCAAATTGCAAATTGAGTAACACATAGAATTAATTATGTATTTTTTGAAAAACTAAAAAAAAAAAAA
>JAFFZH010013780.1:26690-66860 GCA_018420115.1 Euura saliciscinereae | reverse complement strand
TTTTTTTTTTTTTTTTTAATCATAAACAAAGCACGATGATTTTTTTCTTTCTCACTTACATAAGTTACACTTTGATTTATACATGATAACGCTATTTCAACTCTATATCGGTCGATGCACACACGCATTTTATCAGAGTATCGGTGCATGTTAATTACACAATAGTAATCTAGCAATGTAAATCTATAGAGATTCCAATAAAATTTGTAAGAATATTGGCCACAGCCAAATTCAATAGCTATAATATGGTGTCAGATGTTATCGTAAGCCTATGTGTGTGTGCACGTCGAATAGCGCATACATTGACAAAAATAGTATGCGAGTTGTGGACTTGGGCTGCACTTGAACGAAAAATTAAATAAGTTGATCAATTTAATGGGGCATTTGATAATCTTCTACTTTTTTGGGGGAAGGGGGAAGGGGATAAAATTTTCAAACGTGATCGTGGTAATTGAATACGTGTGACGAGTGATTTTGTTCAGCCACAAGCCATGAGCTTATTTAGTATCTTTATAATATCAACTTTAAATAAGACAAAAGAATAGAAAGAGAAAATATATAATATTGCAGGATTATTCATTTGGTTCTTTGCGATGAAAATAATAATCTCTGATCACGCCCATCTTCTATTTTTAACATGCCCCTAAATATTTCAGTCATAAAAATGTCTAATTTGATAGCTAAGTTAAAAATAATGTAAAGAAAACCGTATAGTTTTTATGTAAGATATTATTCAACTACGGTATTCATTCGAAGAACCAAATCCAATCACCTGTCTGAATCTTAATCGCAAATTTTCACAGCTTTACTTCATAGGCAATGTTCAATTGTATCCAAAAAGTAGAAAACTGGATTCGAACGACGCATCGTTACTCGTCAGATTCAGCCAGGTGTAGTACGACGTATAAAAACATCTTTACAGGCCCCTCAAGACATAATCATGAGAAGAAAATAATGTATGATCGGTTTTGTATATCACGACCCCGATGGTGGTTGTTACAAATCATGGGACTGGGGGTAGGGCGTGGGTGATGAACCTTCTTCCTCTTATTTAAATTTAAAAAAATCGTGCTTCATTTTAATGCTGTTAAATTATTAAATTAGTGTGGTAACCAGCCTCGCATTGAACATACTTATGAAATAGTTACTTTTTTTTATTAATTTCAATTTTTGTTTCTCTAAGTACCACCTCAGAGCAGGTCAACACACTTCTTACACAAATATGCATACATTAAATGTTTTTATATTTTAACTACCAGCCAGGGCCGTTTAACCGAAAGAAAAATACTCGCTAAATAGCTGCTACTGTAGCTAATAGTTGGTAGATTCAATTTACTAATTTACTGCTTCCTTATCAGTTTCTGTCAAGTTATTCGCTATTATCGTTATTTTTTTTTTGTTGCACATTAGTTTTAATTTCACCACGGAGTGAGACAATGTTTGAGCTATTGATAAACGGAGGATACATTATAATATTTCCAACTTCTAAAGCTCATTTTTGCTAAGAATTTTTTTTTTTTTTAATAATTTTTCGAAGAACATGCAAATAGCAAGAAAGATTTTCAGTGTATAGGTCGGCGAAAGGAGGAAATTTTCGACAACGGTATAAAATGTTGAACGTTTATCCAGAGCTTTTTTTTACATCGTCTATTGATCTGTGGCAGTACGTACTTCGTGTGCTTAACGCACAAGTCGATTTTTAAACACAGGGTCATTAGTTTCGGTAGTGTGATAATACAACAATGAATGTCGAAGGTACGGTTCGCACGTAACAAAGCGGATTCTGAGAGCTAATGAATCGTAGCGTGTTAAGCGAACGCTGTATGTTTTTTTTTTTCACCAACGAATAAGTAGTTTGATTTTATTTTGGTACAATTGTGCATATCCAAAATTACTTTACTTTTAATAATGTTAATTTTAATCCGCTAAATTAACTATAAAAAGGACTGTACATTATTAAAGCCTAGTAACTTTGAATATTGCTCTAAAATCTAACATAACTTTTACTTTATTAATTCTTTTCTTTTCTTATTTGTTTCGTTCCAACTTTTTCACAGTTTATTTATAAACTAGTTATTTTCAAATGCAATTTATATGCCGATCTTGTTCAATATTCATCAACGAATAAATCTTAATTAACACGATATAATTGTTTGACTGTGTTATAAATTTGTGAATACGAAAAGTTGATGTTCTAGGTCGAATTATATTTCCTATATTGGATGCAGCAGGTGTAGACATAATATTAGAGATGAAGAAATTTTGGCTATAACAAACATTTTTATTCAGCTATATTATTGTTGTATCAGATATAAATGAACATTTTTATCATCATCGTGTTAAATATATACTAAATTGAATGACCTATTATCGCTATCGGTGTTTTTTTTTATTTTAATTTGTTTTCTTTTTTTGTTTGTTTAATTATGTTTTAAATATGAACAATCTGTGAAAAAATCAAGAACCTAACTATGTATGTGTTTTGGCGACGTCATTTTTAATTAACTGTTGTTATCACGAGCCACAGAGACAGTCCGCACACCGTTATCATAACTAAATAGACACCCAGTAAAATTAACAATTGGTTAGAATGAATCTCATAGTTATGGCTAGTTTTAGATGACAATAAAAATACGCGAACCCATCGGATGACAATTTTCCAAATTTCGAATATTTGAATAACGTAAAAATCCGAAAAGCCGCAATCGATGTTAAAAAAACGAATGGTCTCTGTTTTTGAGGATCCAACAGCCTCAAACTGTATTCTAGTAGTGCGCAAAGGTATGACGTTGACAATACTGTGTGTCCGATGTTGTGTCGTGTTCAGAAGTAGCTCGGGGTTTGTTGTATAACAATTTAGGGATGTTGAATTTATGTAAGCTGGGGTATCGGCTGAGGGGGTGGGGGCTCTTCTAGAGGGCCCCCTCCCCCGCCTTCGACCCCGGCCCCGACCCCTAGCCCAGCTGACCCGGAAACCGAAGCTGGTACCGGCATACTGCCCACTGCCACGCCGTGGTCATCTGCAACAAATCCCATTGCTGAGTGACCGTCATAAAAAATAATCGATAGTTCGATACAACCGAGTCGTTTAACCAGAAACAAAACGGGATACCAAATAGAGAGACTCTTTTTCCAACCGATGCAGAGTGTGGTAAGAAAAAAAATGTCAATATTGCTGCTTCAAATTGATTAAAACAATTGGAGAAATTTTTCGTGATAATTCGTTTATTCTAAACTTCCACAATTCCAAAATTTTATAAAGAATTATTAAAATGATATTACTTAAAGTAATTATTTTTTTCTTTCTTTTCTTGTTTGTTTGTTTGTTTGTTGATTTGCTTTTTCATTTCTAGGCAATACACTGAACATACATTGTGTTTCAGATTCACAAAGACTGTTACACAGATTATTATTATTATTATTATTATTAGGTTTTTTTTCATACTAAATTGCACTGTACACTTTTGACTATCTAACAGATTATATAAATATGTAGAAATCGATTACCCAGCAATTCGGGGTTTCAAACGAGAATTAGAAATCTAGTTCCTGGAAATTACCGAACGGCAAATCAAACTTGGAACGGTGATGTTGAATAACTAGCTCATGGCCTACCGTGAATATAATCGATAAGCATTACCGAAATCGCGGTATATAATACTCGAAACTTTCTCATTGGCGATTTGTATTAGATAACCAAAAGCTAATTGAACGAGCAAATTTCTCTAGTAGGTCAAAAGCTTTCCTCTAGAACTGATTTGTTATTATAATTTGGATTGTCGTTAACATAAATTGAATATTGAATAATAATTGAATCAAATTTATTTAAACATTAGGCTGTATTATTTTTTTTTTTATAAATAAATTCAACACAGCTACCTATCTAACATAAGTGAAATTATATAAAAACAAGCATCAACAATAACTTCAAAGACATTTACTCTCGAAGTAAATATAGATAATAAAAAGTATGTTTGTCATATTGAAAATATTAATCTGTGAAAATACTTTTCATACTCAATAAACGATAAAACTAAGGTTTCCGTGCAGCTTATCGAAAGTAAATAAGTTCATAAACGCAATTGAAACTTTACGATAAAACAAAGTCAAAGTTTTACAGAATATTAATGTAATAAAAAAAAAAGAAGGAAAAAAAAATATCTTATCGTAAGCACAATTCTGTTGTGAAGAAAAAAAAAGGTTTTTTGAATAGTACAGTAATTGTGGTTATTAATTATTTAACGTGTTTTATCCCAGCACATGTGCCGCCTATTACCTAAGTATAAAGTATCATGGAAATTAAATATGATAAGTTAATGTGTAGGTATTAGTGATTTTCAAGTATAATAGATAAATAGACTCTCTGTTTCAAATATGTATACTTCTAATCAATGAAGACAGTAATAAATTATTATGATTGGAGACATTACCTGGGCCGCTACTCAACTACAGGCAGTGAACCCGCCATTGGAGTAGGTGACGACGATACCATGGCGAGCCGACCTTGTTCCTTTACTATGGGATCTGAAATACGCAGAATAAAAATTAATCAATCAAAGTTGTTTCGTTGAGTGATTATAAAAATCTTCGAGGTGAATTGACGGAGTGACTCACAAAAATATGGATGGTCCATTGCTTCGCGCGCGGTGAGTCGTTCGTAGTGATCGTAGCGCAAAAGTTTATCAAGGAAATCAAGACTCTCGGGAGAAACAAGATGCTGGTTTTCAGAGTGAACGAAACGTTCCCAACGCTTGCGCGAGTGTCTGCCTAATATGTCATTGAAACGAGGATCTAGTTCGATGTGATACTTGTCCAGGTACTCGAATAGCTCCTCGGTACCAAGAACCTTGGCGATTCTTACTAGCTGATCGTAGTTGTCGTGTCCGTGGAAGAAGGGCTCTTTCCTAAATATCATACTTGCCAGCATGCAGCCCAGCGACCACATGTCCAACGAGTAGTCGTACATCTGGAAATACACAATTATCAACATATGGAACAAGCTACGAATAATTGAATCGTTTCACTGGTATAAATCACAAGTTTGACGAACCTGGTAGTCGACTAGCAGCTCCGGGCCTTTAAAATAGCGAGACGCTACACGTACGTTGTACTCCTGTCCTGGATGATAAAACTCTGCTAATCCCCAATCGATTAGCCGCAGTTTTCGATTTTCGTGATCAATCATCACGTTGTGCGGCTTCACATCTCTGTGCATTATTCCCATACTATGGCAATAGTCCAAAGCCTGTAAAGAGTTGGAAAAAATTGTATTAATATGCGTACATAGGGAAAATCGATTACTCAGATATTTGAGTCAGTTAATTCGCACCTTTAATAATTCGTAGAGGTAGTATCGTATGTCATAATCCGTAAGCGTCTGGTAGAGCTGTTTGAAGTCAGTGTTGTTGACGTGTTCAAATATCAGAGCTGGCGTTCTTGAGACGGGGTCTTTGACGACTGCCTGTAGTGTGATAATATTGGTCCCGCCTCTCAAGTTTTCCAGAATTTTGATCTCTCTCTTTATCTTCTTCTTCTTTACTGGCTGAAAATGTAAATTTTTATCGAAAATCCGTCTCACGAGTTGAGATAAAATATTTTCGACCCTTTTTTTACCCACCTTTAATATTTTGACGACGCACTTTTCGTTATTTGTGACATTAATGGCCTCAAATACTTCACTGTATTTCCCCCGGCCAAGTTTTCTGACTAATTGGTAATCATCTTGTTGACTGTAAGTGAAAAACACCTCTATGTAACAATACATCGAAATTAAAACGAGTTTACATGAAAACTTGATACTTGGGCGAGTTTTCGATTATCACGATAATTAAGAATTGTATTCGTAAGATAAAAGACACGCACCCCCAGTTAACGACGTAGGACTCGTAGTCCCAGTACTCGCGGGGCTTGTGTGAGTTGATGTCCGAATAGACCCGCGCTCTGCTCGGCAGCGCCATTGTCACAAAATTGTTGACGTCTTCGTTACTGTTCTTAACTATACTAATTGCGCTGCCTCCGTCGCTCAGCCAAAAAGTTCGGCTACTAACTACGCTGCATCCACCGCTCACCCAGCTACCACCATACGAATGCAGTAGTAATCCTGTAAAAATCAAACAAACATAATTTAACCATTTATTTATTATCCATAATTATAAATAAAACTGTGACTAGTTATTCTGATACCGATGGAACGAGGAAAAAAATACCATTGCAGGATAAAACACGAGGATTGCTTCTAAATGGGAATTTAGGGTCACTTTAAATTTCCGGAAAACACAGTTTCTTATCGTTCGAAGAAACCTCTGAGCACTTTATCCTCGTACGGTCGAAGGAAATGCCTCAAATAATAGTGTCAATGAGTTACGATCGGGAATCTATATTTGCTGACGTACCAGTGTCATCGAACGTTATTACCCTAAGTCGACATGTAAAACTCACAGAATTCAGCACATGCACTTTGTAATGAGAAAACAGTCGACTAAAATATCAGAACTCATTATACACAGAAACATACATGGCTGTTGATCAATTATTAACGGTTTTGTACGTGAGCAAGTTTCTTCAATATTTCATGCCGTTAATGACTTTAACTTACTGATAATCGTTTTAGGCAGTTAGGAGTTTGAGAACAATGAAAAGAAAAGAAAAACTGTTATCAAGGTTACTGAACAATTCTGTTTTCGGACGTTTCAACAGACTAGAAGAACTCGAAAAGCCCATGCAAACACCGTCGGTACCTATAACTGCCCAAAGCATAAGCAAGGAACTGCGCCGGCCCATCGCCCGGCAAACTCGCAGATCAAACCATGTGGTCTGGCGTCTAAAGCCGATAACTACGAATACAAATACAGTTTCTGTGCATAAGTTCAATATAAAGCAGGAAAGAAGACAAAGTTACGTCTCCACGACATTTGTAATACTAAAAATCATGCGAAATCCAGCACAAAGCTATCGAACATGCCTAGGATCGAGTCTGACGACTGTTTCTACTCTGTGAAGAACACGGTTTTAGTATTTCTTGCTCCGAACGATTAGCGGGGAGCATTTTATCGCTCTCGTAACAATATCGGGGTTTCATACACACAAAATAGAGGATAAAGACCTGCATCGGTGATTTTGTAGCGATTTTAGGACATTGAAAAGTTTTTTATGTAACATCAATGCGATTTTTGTTTTTCCATATATTTTCCTATGTCACCTGAAAAGACGCGCTTCGACCTCGTCGATTCGACGATATGTTGAAAATAATGATTTCAAAGTGAAAAAACTTGATTCCGGGTTGACGTGTTTGAGATTAATAATTCTGAATCATCGCTAGAACGCGGATTAAATGGTAGTCGAGAAGTTATTTAGAGGTGAAAAATTAGTAAGGTTAAGATTGGGTGTGCTATGCTGTGTGAGAAACTTTATGAAAGAAAAACCTTGTGGTATTCATGCGACTTGATACGGGGCCGAAGTTCGGTTGGAAAAAATAATAATAATAATCGCGTAAAAATGATAATCCGAGGAGGACGGGATACGGGGATATTTGTAAACTAGTTATATTCGAGTCTACGTTACGCGAAGTACGGGAAACGTTAACAAGAGCAGCATGTTACTTGTGTGTATATTGATTGAACCAGGAATATCCTTTATAGCTGATTAATACTCTTGAAGTTGACGCGCGTGCATCTCGAGGCATTTATCTAACTCGTGTATTAAGCAGCTCGCGGATATGAAAGAGTCTGAGATGCCCGGAGTTTAATGGTTTTTATTACTTCTACCAGGAGTCTAGGAGCTCCTCACGACGTGAACGAGCTCCAAGATGCTACACACTGCACAGCACGCACACAGCCAGAGATCGAAAAACCCGTGCACACATTCACGGTGGAGAAAATCACACGCCAGCATTCGGGCGGTTAATGTTGTCTAATTTTCGACTCACCTAACGCATTCCGGACCCGAAATCTTATTAATTTGTCCACGGTGGGCCCAAAAATTTCGTCACGGGCCCGCGGAACTTTTTTACGGGACACCTGGAGCCACGCGAACTTGTTAAACTTGGGATTTTTGCGGGCGGCCGGCTTCTCAAACTAGCGAGGTCCAAGATGGCGGCCGGCGACCCGCCACGAACTATGCGGAACGAGATAACCACCCGCAACTAGACGTCCACCGCCCGCCCTCGAACTCGAACCTCGTCTTCGACGAGCACTCAACAAGCCTAACAAAGAGCGCGCCACCGTCCGCGGCCGACTTCACGCCGCTCGATCTCACGATTCACGCCTTCGTTCAAATATCGAATTCAAATTCGAATCATTTTTTTTTCCCCCATTCTAGAAAATTACATTTTATCTAGCGAATAAAGCGGTTAAACGATACTTGAATTTCATTACCTCGAAAAAAATGGAATTTGAATTTTTTTGCAGATTTTATTAGGAGATGAAAAATACATGAGAAGTTAGGAGTTTGTTTTTTGTTTTATCTAGGCGTAGCATGGGTATGAAAATGCGAGGGGGGGACGCTGGGAGATTATTTTTGGGTTTGTTGTTGTCTCGTCGTATACCCGCGTCGAAAAGTTATGGAATACACCCCTGACGCCTGGGATCGGGGAAGATGGCGGCGGCAGAGTCAAAACCGGTCGTTGCTTTGTGCAATGAAATATCAAAAGCTGAGGACACGACGATCGATTCGCAAAATAAAGTTAATTATTATAATTTCAAAGTGTTGGACGTTGTTTTATGCCTCTTCTCGATCGGCACCTTCCTTGCGGACATCGTTACAGGTGACATACTAAACCCAATCATCACTCTACTACCCCCCACTACCCTAACCTAGCTCACCAATACAACCACCGTCACACATTTTCGGATTCGGATCGACATCAGATATTATGAATCCACGAACGACACCGCGTGCTCATTCTGGCATATCCCCAATATTAACTATTTTCAATTATCACCACGTTTTTAAAAATCTCATGTCTGTCTACAGAGTTTTATTCGAGGAATAAATAATTAAAGTTTTCATTGACACATTACTTTTTTTTAGTGAAATAATTCAAATAAATATCTGATTATATTCTTTTTATTTCAAGTTAATTCATTCAATTCAAGCTCTTTTTTTCTTATTTCTAATGGATTTTTTTTCTCATTATTTCATTCATTTCCGCAGTTATTTTTGATTATTTTATTGTATGTATAATGTATGTTTGTTTTGATTATTTTATTTCGAATTTTCAAAATCGATGTTTTTCGAATCGTCGCCCCCCCTAATTTCAACTAGGAGTTTGATTAAGGGGGGACTTCACAAGTTGATTAAAGTAATATTTTTGCTCTTTAAATGACTAGAAAAAACAGTTGAATAGAAAATTATTTTTAGAAAACTTGTTAATCGTAGGACATAGTATAAAAGTATCTGACTATCTTTAGTCATGGAAGGAACAGAAGAAATCTGTGCATTTCTCTATGAAATTTCTAGTTTTGGCAACTTGTTTTCCACTTCTTAAACTTGGAAAAATAACTATCACAGCAATTGTTTATTGACTTGGAGACACTCAACAGCTGAAAAATACTTGAAATTGGTCTGCACCCATAGCGCTAGTTGTATGGGCTACATATTTCCTTTTTTTTTGGTACACTTACTCATGATCCAAAAAAGATATAATTAGAAAAGTCGATTTATGGAAAATTTGGAAACATTCATTTTACAGGAAATTCTCGGGGGATTTTGAAAACCTTAATCAAATTTCGGGAGATTACAATAAACTGTGGGGCAATATTTGGATTCAACATTGAAAATTTGAAAGTTTTGAAAAACAAACGTAACGTAGTAATTCAATACACATGAGAAGCTAGTCAACTAATATCTCGATTTTTTATTTGCAAAAGTGAAGGTCGAGAATTCTCTTCCTCTTTCACGATTTGAGATGTCAAGTTTTTCCACACTGAAAGATGTGATGAAGATGATGATTGTAAGGATAACAGTGAAAATTCCTATCGGATTCAGAGATTTCATGGAATAGTTTCCTCAAAACGATATTTTTCGATCGGTCTCTGATGAATCCTTATTTATTCATCCATCCAGATGGCTTGGTCGTCAGCGATTACCTCTCCAGCGGATATTCAGGGTGGGCGTACTTCACCCTGGTATTCATGCTGCTGCCGGCATCGGTGGTGCAGTTATTCAGTCTGAGATGGTATCACAGCGATAATTCCCTGAACTATACTCATTGGATATCGCATTTTATTCTACTCGGTATAGTCCACAGGTAAGACACCCCCCATTTTTGTGGCTCAGTAAACCGCACTGTTTTTTATTTTTGTTCGCTTACATTGACGCAACTGTTTTTGCATGCTGTGTGAAACGCTTATCAACCATTTTTGTATAGATACATAGTGTTGTTGCACACCGCGATACGAGCTTTGAAAAATGGTCAGTCAAAGATCAAGAAAGACTGGGTGCTCAGGCAGCAGAGCGACATATGCATGCTTCATTTGTTCGAATCATTTATGGAAGCAGCCCCTCAAATTTTGTTGCAACTCTACGTGATGGTCGTGCTACAACGGGCCTTGTTCTGGAGCAGTGAGTATATCAAAACTATGCTTGAAAATTTGTATTCATTTTATTTTTTACATTATACACAGTCAAATTGCGGTCATGAAGTAATAATCCGCGGGTGAATAATTAAAGAGCTTGAAATCCTTTTCGTATATTTGATGCACCTTTTTTAAAAGCAGCTTTGGCACGTTTTTGAAATACCTTTTGCTTACCTCGGTCGTAGTCAGTCCGTGAGGATTGACATTCCTCACATTGTCCCTGGTGTATAAATACTTGTTCAGTCCCAGCTCTTGGATCAGGAAATCTTCGTCCCTCTTAAAAGTCTCAAATTTGAGAATATAGTCGTACTTCAGAGTGCAAGGGCAGCAGGTTTGACTGTAGGGACTCCAGTGCTCGTCGAAGTGCTTCTCCTCCACAAGAAATCTCAGAAATTCTGTAAAACTCGGCTCCAGCTTTGTATCCAGGGAAGAGTTTCCTCTGTACCGCTGCGTTATGTGGCGACCAAATCTTTCGTAGTAATACTCTCTCCCCTCAACGTTCTCCAGCTTGTCTCTGTAAGCCGATAGCAGCCTCTCAAACGGATGGCGTACGACGATAAATTTCTTCGTCTCCTTTATTTTCTGAAATTACAAGATAAAATCTAGGTCGTTACGACCATTGTTCGGGCTAGGAATCGATGGTACCCACCTCTAACGTCGTGTTTGCATCCTCGTTCGGGAATGCCTGTCTGGCTATAGTATTAATTTGCAATATATCACGCCGAATCAAGTCCACGGTCAATTCGGAGAAAGTTCGACCCAGTACCGCAAAGTGTTCCATCCACGTCGAACTACCTGCTTTGTAAATTGGACACCAGGAGAGTCCATGATTTCTAAAAAATGAAGTGCAAACTTTGAAGCAAAATATTTATAGAAAGTGAATCTGAAGATATGTTATCGCATCAGCTTACGTGTCGACGAGCATTTTCGAAATAGCATTCTGGATCGAGGAAGTCTCCGCGCCGACCAGCTGACATAGGCCTTCCACTCTTCTTCTTCTGACCTCCAGCTCCGCGCTTATCTTTTTCATTAGTTCGGATGTTAAAAGTTGATCGGGATAAGCCGCAGGATTAATTCTGCTTTTGACAATGGTCAAGTCTGGGGTTCGGATCGGCTGGATATACTCCGGTAGTACTATGGGCAGAGGCGGCTCGTCGGTAAGCGGTATTCTTCCGATAAAGGTGAAGGTGAAGAGGGCGAGACCAGCTGCGCATATCGCTATCCATCTGAAGGGTCTGACTTTTCTCTGTTTCGGAACGAAGGGTTTTAATTTATCATCAAGGGCAGCTGTGTACCCGTCAGTTTCGTGTGATAAATCCACTGACTGCTGATAGGAAAAGATTCCTACAGGAAGTGTATTTATCTCATTTTCATGATAGGCGGGATGCTATCTTCCTTCTCACATTTTCTCCAATGATTTTGAAGTCAGGTTTTTTTTCAGTATTCGAAAAGTTCTGGACGACGTCGAACGAATTCGATCGTGCAGATTTTGTAAATAATTTTGGCTACTTGGTTGAAAAAGAACGCAAGTGCGGATGTGTTTTTATGTATCTTTAATGCACGGTGATATGGAATCTAAAACTGGAGTAAATTATCAGAGAACTGTCGTTGCGATATAACAATTACAGTCTCAATTTGGCAACTGGATATTACCTCATTATATTCCTTGAAATTAGAAGATTGCAAATTTTTAGCATAGGCTCAAGCGAAGTTAAATATGTTCGGTAAATTTACGATTAATAACTAGAAGTCATGATCGCAAAGTATGTTATTTAGAAACCAAATAGAAAGTCACCGATATTAGCACTTGCAATTGCTATAGAAACTGGATCTTGTAGAATGTAGATTTTTTGAATGCCCACAGAATTTGGAATAACTTAGGGAATGTGTGCAGGGTGATTCTAGAATTCGGTTTTTCCGCATAACCAGTACCTATGAACTTTGAATTCGTGCTGTCTCTGTATCGAACATTACCGACGATAGAAAATATGTACAATTATCCGGTTTCTATATCAGTTCACTCCGTATGACTGTATGATAATACAACTCTTCTTTATCTATTCGGAACAATAGTTGTTGAATACTGTCGTTATTTCTTCACTCACAACAAAATATTAAAGATTCACTCATGATTAACATTCACCTGTGCAGTTGATAATCCTGTTATCTTCATCGTTGCACTGTGCATTGACCAACAGTTCGGATTAATTTCGTTTTTTTTTTAATCAAACGTTGAATTCAAATTCAGTATTCAGATGGAAAATCTCTTGAATGAATTTTTGGTAACATGGAGTGTTTCACATTTTCTTAAAATGATAAACACCGCAATTGGTATCGATCCTCGACGCGGAAGGACTTTTGGCGGAAAGATGTTGATAGCGTCAAGCTTCAGGAGACACTGGTCGTGTCTGCAGCACATTTGAGATGTAAGATAGATTCGTCTCGGTCCTTAACGCATGTTGAGTGGGTGGATGAATTGTGACTGGTTGCATCTTATCTTCGGCCACACCATCACAGCAGGTTTTTGTACAAGAGATAAGAAAAAGTATCAAATAACAATGGAACTTCCTTTTCTCTTTCCATCAGTTTTTTCATATTCATAGTCAGAGGAGATTCATCCTGATGCCGCACTGTTCACATTCTAATTTCCACCTGAAAAAACGAGAATGATAATTGTGGAAGATAGGAGATCGACTATAATCGTCTCTATGAAATTCTTGGCACGTTACAATGGGAGGGTTCGGTCGCAACAAAACGTTTTATTGGTTTGATCTTGGCAAGAGTTTGAAAAAATGTTGTGACATCGAAAAATCTTATTCACTTGTGGAGGAAAAATATATCGGTGCTGTTGCGGGTGTTGAAATGATCTAAAAATAGATGGAAATTCCATCGCACGGTATAGCATATCAGAGTGAGGTGGACAGGAAGCGAGAAATTTTATCACAATTGTTCAAAATTACAGTGGTTCTAATAGTTCTTTCAACACCATTTATATTTATATTGTAGTTTCCTAATAGTTTCCTATCCAGCATAGAAAACAAGAGAATCGTAGCTTAATACCGATGGAGAATACGGTCTCTTTTCGTTTTATTCGTCATCTCTTAAACATGCAGTTTTTAATACTCTATCTGTTGATACTAGGTTTGACGACTTTTCCTGGTATTAACAGTCAGAAATTATGGTTCTGGCCTCGAGCCAACATTTCAATCCAGTCGTTTGTCAGATATGACTTGAGATTGCTTTTTCGGTATTAGTATAAGGTGAACGTACCAATAACAGGACACAAGTGTGAATATTAGTTATTAATAAGCCTTATTGTTGCGGTAATGAACGTATATGATGGAAGAATAATTTAATAGAGTTTATTTGATGTTGTACAGTATTAAAACGCGCAAAGAACCTTTTTTTCTCAAACTCTACGCGTGCATAGAAAAATTCATTCGGTAGCAATTTAAATTCTACTAAATTTTTCACACTCGTTAATATTCAATTAGTATCGTGAAGTAATTGACTATCGGCTGCCTTTCCTCTCGCCTATCCAATTTTCTGCGCAGACACCGAAAATAGCGCCGTTTTTGGTATCTGCACAGCGACTAGTTTATCGGAAAGGGAAGGCATATTTGAATGTTACTGTATACAGTCATCATTGCTCTGTATTCACATGTCAATGTAACGGTGTTTTTAGACACATTCCTTAAAAAGCCACTTTTCGATGCCTGTTTTTGATCCGTGAAGTGGCGCTCTATACGGCTGAGTTCAAACTGCCTTAAAAAGGCTTTTTACGGCCGCGAGTTGCCTCACAAAGACTTTTTACGGCAGTTATCATACGCGGTTCGTGCGAATATCAACTGGCTTGAAAGCGACGTATTGGGTCTTTGAAATCGGGACAAAGGGACAACCGTCTTTAGAGCTTTCAGAAAATGGATAAATTTGCGTGCTGTCATATTTTTAATTGTTTCATTGTATAAACCGTGTACAAAAATTAATTCATAGGAACAACAATAATCTTTCGTTCCGAAAACGTTCTAATATAGAATTCGCTATATTCTCGTGTCAATCGTCCCGTTATTGGTACATTTACGTTAATCATGTATCACGTAACGCAGTGATGGCTAATTTTAGTCCAACTATTCGAAATATCTCTTAACAACGCATTCATACACGTTACAGGTATCTCCGCAGCTGCTTCCCTATGTTCCTTAGCATGGGCAATAGCCGCGTATACCAGAGCTATGCGCAGAGCAAGACCGGATAAGTGTGAAGCTGCATGGCCAAGCCTCACGCTCCAAGCTCTATGGAGATGTGGCATGCTGACTTCCAGAATCGCTGCCTTGGTTTTGGCAGCGGTTTGCATAAAAGAATGGATTTTCTTGCTACTAGGTGATACAGTCAAATTTCTCGTCATTTTTCACCGTGTTAACGATTCAAATTCTATTCACAGGGATCCACTGGCTCGGAATGACAACCTGGGTGATTCTACAGAACACTGATTTCTGCCCAACTAGATGGGAAGAGCGTATCTACAACTGCGTCATTGGCGTGATCTACTGTTTTGATTTTTTTAATCTATGTGAAGGTCGTTCTCGGTACCGAGTTCTTGCTTTTTATTCCATAACGGTAGTTCAAAATATCGTCTTCCTCACCATCTACGTTGTATATTTCAAAGGATCGTTGAAATCTGTCGTGTTTGCCGTATCAATGATAATGATAGTTGGTGGAACATTGATCGGATTGACTAGTATGCTCCTTTATTACGGTAGATTTCATCCCGCAGGACCGATAGAAATCTGTAAAACTACTACCAACGATCTCGAGACTGCTTCCCAAAGAACAGTCGACAAGTCGGGAACTCTTAGGTCTCTGAAGCACCGTTGGCACGCGTCCGTTTTATCCATACCACATTCTGTCGATTTATCACAAGTCACAACAGTCTCGGACGACATAACTGCGGACAAGAAATCACTGCTGACAAACATCGTTCAGAGCTCGGAGTTCGTCGAAGAGGGAATAGTAAATCAGAGCTGCGAAATAACCGACGAGGCTGAAACAGTTGTTAAAGTTATCTTTGAAAATTCTAACGTTAACGACGTGAATTGTACGAGCTTGCAGAATTACGCATCCTCTGCGAACACTTCCAACACGCAGAACATAGCGAACGAAATACTCCACTCGGAGATGTCAGGAAATTATCAAAACTTTAGCAGGCCTAGTTTGGAAATCGCGACGGAAGACGGTTACGTCGAGTGCAATAACATGGAGACCCTCAGGAGACAAAAACGTAGAGGGATATGTTCTCCGGTGGAACTAGGCTTAGAAACCGACGACGCAAAGTCGGACGATCTGAATTCCAGCTTACAGTCACAAAAGCGAAGGGGAATTTGCTCTTCGGCTCAATTAGGGCTGGAATTAGTTACCGACGAAGATAATTACGTGGAAAAAAACTTCAAATTCGAGCAACGCAGAACAATGGAGGCCACAGAGTCCGAGATTGACTTCGATCTGAACAGTTTTGAGGAGAATCCATCCACTCTCGACGCTATGGGAAAAGAGTTGCTAGATATTCCGGACAGTATAAAGGATCGGGAGAGATTAGATACACCTGTGATATCAGAGACTGACAAAATATCCGAGAGTGATAAAATTTCCGAAGAAATATCACAGAAAGAAGATACAATGAGTCACGTTACTTCCGTACACGACTACGAAAACGTTTGTCCGTTGGGCATAGCGAGACCCCCGTGGTGTATTCGGAGTTGGAAGGGGTACACGGACATAGAAACTTACATCCACGACGACAGCGTTGTCAGAGACAGACGCAGAGACACATTGACCAGTTCGGCCACTGGGACGACCTTTAGCTCGGAATTTTCTGACCCCACTTGCACCAGTCCGGCTCCGAGGAAGGCGCTGAAACGGTCGAGGCAAGACGATTACTTGGACACTTTGGTATACGACCTGGAAGACTGGGAGTCTAATGTGACTTCTAACGAAGAAGTATCTATTTCTACTTTGTCGGATATCGACGAGGAAGAAGCAAACTTGTTTGTCGCCAAACCAATCGTCATCGACGACAAAGGCGGGATGTTCGCTTTGGACACGATATTGGAAGAGCGAGAGGACTCTGTGTCCAGTTCGGACACCGGCGTTGATTTGAGAAGGGCGAAAAACTGCTCCGTCAGTACTTTAGTCGCCACGATCGACGAAATTCGAAAATGTACAGCGGAAAATTCGCCCAGGCACGTTTATCATCGGACGGAGAGCCAGTGGGAGGACTTGGACCCAAAGATGTTGATAAAAAAAGTTCAACTTGCTAAAGTCTTATTCTCAAACGATTTGAACAAGTTTTCTCCCTGCAAAGATACTTCACATTCTTCGTTGATTTTTAACACCAGCAGAGAAATTGAGGCGATGAAAGAAATGACTAAGTGTTATTCAACCTCGTCCATCAGGCGAACGCCGCTGATAAACGCTATTTTGTCAGACTCGCCGATCTTGGGACCCAAAGCAAAGATACAAAAATACAACAGCATCGCGGATAATCTGGATATATCGAATCTAGAGGAGCACAACGTTTATGTCGAGATGAGACCGCTGATTCCTGAGAAGTCTGATCAAGTTAGAAAAATGATTCCCACAGCGTCTTTGACCACTTTGAGTCAAAGTAATTTGAGATCCGAGGAAGATAATTTCAGAAACATGACGCTGGAGCTTGAGGAAAGCGGGGAGGAGGATTTCACCGACCACGAATCGGCCGTAATACAGTCTTCAGAAAATTACGAGATCCCTCTGGTCACTTTTTCACGGTCAATTGATTCCGGAAGTGAAATATTGTCCGATTGCGAATCGAATAAAACGTCGCCGATCAAGCTGAAGGCAACGGCGTTGGCTTCGAACTCGAATTTTTCCTATCCGATGGGATTACACTCGTCGTACGAAAAGCGCAGACGAAACGTTAATCGTCCGAGGAGAAAATTTTCCCTTCTGAGAGAAAGGTTCGAGCCAAAATCTGAGAGATTGATATACACTGTTACTCCGCAAAACAGAAGCGACGAATTTCTTGGGGATCCTCGAACTATGCTGTATTTTGACGAATCAAAATTAAACGCTTGCGACGAGCAAATGTCGATCATTTTGAACGATAAGTTGAACGCAGAAGATTTTACCGCTTCGTACGATAAGGAAAACCTGACGCCTGCGGTGACCAGTAGAATAAGTCACTGGAATACGTTCATAAATGAACATAATTCCTCCAATTCGGACAGGCTTGAGAATAAGGAAAACACTTTGAGCAGCAAACGAAGTATTTTTTTGAAACAAGTACTTTCTCCGCCAAAATTTCAAAATTGGGGTAAAAAGAGAACTTTCAGTCCTAATGCCAAAATTGTGCCTAAAGCCCTTTGAGAGTATAACTGTAATTGTAATAATATTATAACATAATATTTGTTTTTATAGAATTTTTACACTTTATATTATGTACTTTGATCTCATGGCCAGTAAGTAGAAGTAAGAAACAATTTTTCCAGCAATGCTACTATTATAAGAAAACTTACAACTTAGCAAGAGTATTTAGGTCCTAACTCATCGAAGGAAGCCATAGAATCAAGGTTCTTACAACAGTCTAGTATATTAATCCGTCCATGATTAAGACTGAATACATTCGAAGAACTTGAGTTTTAAGTTTGTAAAAAAAATTTTATCCAATGTTGATCTTTGCCATTTGAAATTCATAAAAATGAGATGCACTCAAACAGTAAGAGTCGAACGAAAAGCTGATCAAGATCTATGTAAATATCGTTTTGACAATAAGGTTCTTTTCTGTTAGATGAATAATTAATTTTAAGACAAATTTATTGTAAATATTATTTTCAGAAATTTAGAATTAGAGTATATTGAAATCAGACACACGTGATAGGTACTTAAAGACGATATATTGTTTGCCACTGGCGTTACGTTGATATACATAGTGAAGTATTACGGCTAATATTAATACAGTTTTTTTTTTCTGAATTCATATTTTTTTTATATACACAATTTTAGTATATAGTTTATTACGATATAGATTTATTATTATTAATCATAAATAAAATATAGCGTGTAAAGTATAAACGATCTAGGACGAATGAAGAGACTACTACATTTTAGTATAAATAGAAAAACTCAGAGATCTTTTGAAAAACTCAGTTCATTCGTTAGCGTGTTAGTACGAGATTAATTAGATACATAGCGAGAGTCTTGTTACTATTATTCCTAACGAAATACTCTTAAACAATGACAATCGACTACCACTAGATTTTAACGAAATATATATGAATATATATATTTTTGGAACTAAACGAAAATTCTTGCCGCCTGTAACTTGCCCCTCGAGCAAATACAAATCTGATTTATTTTTATACTTATTTTTCTTTTCCTTTTTATTATGTATACAAATGAATTATTATTTTATATATGACGAATATTAATTGTCAAATTGAACTGCCTACTATATCCTAGAAATTCTAAGTATTGCATTGATTCTGTGATGAATAAATATTTTTCTACGTTAATGTGCGCTAATAATAATTTGACACCAACTCATTCATTTCTTTTTTACTTTTTATGATTTTCTAAACTTAGTTTCAGATGATCATGTTTCGTTTACGTTGACGCCTGATAGAATGCATTAAAATTGATTTTTTTTCAGTATCTTCTTAGTTCCAATTAACGTATCAATAAAAATTACAGATGAGCTGATACAATAAAATGCATGTGTAAAAAGTGCATTATAGAGAACTTACAATATTAAATGATTTTTTTTTAACGTGTTAACGAGTGTATTTGCGTTTGGTTTCATTACACCGAAATAATATAAAATAAAGAACATGATCATCGCGTTTATCAAGTCAATTTTTCTTCCATACCTAATGTCTTAATTTTAATCACAGTCGTTACTGTATTATCAGCTATACACATAAATTACGTTATTGTGTTGAAAATTAATACTTATGGTTATTTAATTATACATATATACTGTAGTGAAGTAAAGTAACATCGATTATACAGATGTCTGTCAAATTACTTTCGAGTCAATTTAAATATATATGCACAATTTTATTACTGTCGAACGAAGTAATACGAAATTATTACGATCCTTATGAGTATTTCGTTGTCGAATAGTAAAAATTGTAAAAAAAATAACAATAATAGCAGCGTGAACGTGATACTAAATCAATGGACTGCGATATTTTATCCATCTTATATTCGAATAAAAATCTTATATCTTTTCCCTTTTGCCGAACGATTATCATTTCGTTGTCTTGAAATATATTAAAATTTCTGATGAAGATGAATAATCATGATATGAATAATGAAATTAATCAAGAATGCATTGAAAGAGTAGAAATTCGAATAGTATATGAGTTTAAAATACGTAATTTACAGCGGTTTATAATTTGTTATTTCGAATAAGAATCTCTTACGAACTAGTTTATTTTAAAAATGCATTCGACTTTCATTTGTTTAATGTTGAATGATTATAAATAATTTCAATATCAATTGACGCGATCATCGATAACATCCAACGTCCCAACATCGTTACCAATATTATTTTTCTCAATATCCTTCAACTCTACGTCATGATAATCTGGCCTCAGTCACTCTCAAATAAGCGTACTCTGCCCACTGACGGTATTATCGCTGTACTTTTTTATCCAATCGATGTGACAAACGATCGGCAAACTACGCAGATTGTTGCACACTCGAGTGGAAAGCGAAATTTTACGCAATTCTTGCGAAACTTGGTGCAATGATTTCCCTTTCGTTTCCGGTATCAACAAAAATACGTAGAATATCGTCACCAGACACATGAAACTGTATACCAAGTACGAGCCTGCCAGAGTCATCGATACTGTAACAGAAAATAACAATATCAGACAAAATGTAACACGTTTCAGTACTCGATCCAACTCACTTATCATCTTCGTGACCAATTCCGTAGAAACTATGTTAGCGATCCATAATACGACTATCGAAAAACCGACGCACTTTCCTCTCACAGTCGCCGGAAACACTTCGCTCAATGTCAGTAACGGAACCGGACCGAGTCCCAGTGCGTAAGCAGCTTCGTAAACCAGCAGAGTTATAACTGCGAGTATACGCAGGCCTCCGTTGAGTCCCTCGGACGTGACGATGTTGTGAGTCTGGAAGTAACACATGTGCAAAGAATAGATATTCTTGATTCGTAATTCTTCGAGGATTGAATATTACCTCGCAAGAGGCTTTCACTTGAGTCCAAGTCTCTGGGCTGGGAGCGATGATAGCCAACGGTGTCGGTAGCAGAGGAAACGGCGACGATCCGATAGGAATGTTGTTCCCATTCCTCGTGTCGTCATTAGCTGTATTAACAGTGATTGTCGTAATACAATTCGAATTTATCGCGGCCAAAGTGTCGTCCCCTCTGTCAAACGTGGCGAGCAACGACAAGAGCGAAACCGCAGTCATGCAGATGGTCGCCGAAGTTATCAACGCAGTTCTACGTCCGCATCTCTCCACGACTACCAACGAGAGTATCGTACTGAATACTTTCACGATTCCAAGCGCAACGGACGCGGTTGTCTGCGCCACGTCTGAAAACAGGAGAAAAAGAATTCAGATAGTTCATCCCCGTTTCAAGTCTCTGTGCCGATTCTTACTGGAGCAAATTCCCAACAAAGCAAAGAGCCTCGGCGCGTAGTATAGAACCTGCCGTCTCCCAGTCCCCTGTTGAAGTACGAGCATGCAAGCCATGATGAAGAACAGTTCTAAAACATTGTTCCACTGGTTCTTTGCCGTCTTTCTCGCGACGTGTTGGGTCCGTTGCAGCAATAAGAACGGAGGAGATCTCTGCAGGAAGATGATGGTAACGGCGCAAGTTACCAGGGCCGGTATGGCAGTCACACCCATCGCGATTCTCCACTGATAATTGGTGCTCTTGTTGGCTCCTGCTATGACCGAGAAGAGCAGCCCACCGGCGGTGCCGAACTGATGCAACGTTACGTTGTATCCACGTTTATTAGACTCGGACACCTCGGACATGTAGATGCACTGCGCAATCGCGGAGGCTGTGCCGGTGTACCCGCAGATTATACGCGCGCATAGTAAAAGCGTGTAGTGATTGGAGAGAGCGGACAGCAGAGAACCGAAAGTGAGCAGCGCCAGAGTCAGAATCATCGTCCATCGTCGGCCAAAACTGTCTATCAGGATCCCTGTAAAATAGAAAAAGGACGGTTTTGGAAACTCCAGAACAATTTGAACGGCAAGACGTCGGTGGATTTTTAATTACCGCCGGACAAAGCGCCGAGAAGAGCTCCGACGAACCAGATATTGACGACTGTCTCTTGCTCGAAGCAACTGAGCTTGAATTCATCCTTGATCGCCGACGCGGTTGGCTTAGCAATTCCCATATCATACCCGAACGAGACTCCGGCCAGGACAGCAACGACCGACACAAGGAGGTCTTGATTCCTCGTCGTCAACGGCGTCAAATTATCCTTCTGTTTCGGTATCGGTTTTCTCAGATTTTTCACAGGTATACATTGATAGTCGTCCGGTATTGGCTTGTGCTCTTGTACCTCCGTCGTTTGGCTACCGCCGTTGAGCAGTATGGCCGTGTCCTCGTCGTCACTCATCGTTCACGATGGATCACTCGCTTCTCAATCTGTAAGACAGTCGGTTAATTCGACAAAAAAGGCAACCGACCGCCGCTGATGAATAGTTGAATTTCGACACGACTGTCAGACCTACAGCTGCAAAATTTCGTGTACTAGCTCAGGTGTGGCAGATGTGTATTTTGTATACTTTTTATCGATAATACTATATCGGATCATTGACTCCGATGAGAATGTCAATGCCGTGTTAATTACGTTCTTATCGTACGTTAGAAGAATAAAAATCAGGCGTATTATGCATACGAATGTTGTCAGTCGGCTTTCGACCGATCGCCCAACACGGTGTCACCAATGAGCGATCTTCGATCTATTGTATCTACGAACAGACTTACTACAATCAGAGCGTCGAGTTTATCGGTTTTGTTTACAACATTTTTTGACACTGATATCGGAGCCTGCTACTCGCGGTCGGCCATTTGCAAATGCCTCGATTATGAAAAGTTGTCAGTTTGACAGCTGTCAATGGACCGAAATATTTTCTGTCTCAATACCCGGAGAAAATTAACCGTATCAAGTTACTGGAATTTTAAAATTACTCCGAGCCGCTCAACGTCGGGGAAAAAAATCATTCATCATCGACACACTCGGACTGCACTTGACCAGCGACTCGGGCGTGCGCGATAGCGATGACATGCTCTCAGCGGGCCGAGAATCGAGATCCCGAGCAGTAGACGTGGGACACAGTGGATACGTAGCTATACGCCTACGAAGTCAAGATGGCAGACATAGCGAGGGATATCATGGGCAAAGTGGTTGAGAAATTAACAGAGAATGCAGCAAGTACCAATTCAACGAAACCACCGTCGACTCCGGAGGGTATGGCTATCGCCTACGGGAGCCTCATCGTCATGGCTGTTTTACCTATTTTCCTCGGGAGCTACAGATCGGTGAAACACCATAAGGAGCAGCAGGTCGGACACGCTTGTCAACATATTTTCACTCGCAGCTCTAGATATACGAGCCCCAAACCCCCGAAAATCAATTCCTCATATTCTGCGGTATCAAGTAAACCGAAAAACCTCGAGTCTTGTCGGTCAAATCGGCGAAAAAAGTCGTTGTTCGTATCTGTAGATCCAACAGATGTTCTTTCCTCGTCACTTGTTAGATTCGAATACCGAATTTCCCCTTCAGGCATATCAGACACGAATCTTGCCAGTTTTGCCTTCAAAAGAGGCTCTTAGAGTAGACGCGGAATTTTAAATGTTCCGACGAGACCTCGTGCACCTGAAACACTTGAGAAAAGTGTCCAAAGATCGAAAACCCGCTGAGATATGAGATTCTTTATCGCTAAAACGTTAATTTTTGTTTTTTAAATCGACAGAAACAATATGTAGAAAGTGGAGAAAAGCCAGAGACCATGACGCAGAAGGATGCTGCGATATTCCCGTTCATTGCGAGCGGAGCTTTGTTCGGCCTCTATATATTTTTCCAGGTAAGTTGTATCCGGCTTTCGTGTCATTTCCTCGTACGACCACCCGGTTTTTACTCCATCGATTATTTACAGATATTTTCCAAAGAGTACATCAACATGTTGCTGGCTGGATATTTCTTCGTTCTTGGAATATTGGCGCTCTGTCATCTCACCAGGTGAATATCGAGCCGCGATAAACGACAAAATAACAGCTCATTCGCAATGATTGGAACAAGAAACGTTTTACGTAGAAACTCTAATACAAGCTTGGAGATAATGTCCGAGGGCAAAAACAATTTGCATTGTGCAATGTGCATGCAATTAATGTTATCAGTTGCGTGAATACCGCTTCGCGTTCATTTGTTCATTTGTCAAAATGGAATTGATTACGACGTTGGTGCACTGTGAGATCCAAATTAACTGTTGATTGAATCGTTACATTAATTTGTACATTTTTAACATTCCAGTCCGTTGATTTCGTCTTTGGTACCAGCTGCGATTCCAAAGACTCAGTATCAGATTCATTTCACCGAAGGTGACGACGAAAATTCCACTGACATAATATACTACAAGTTCAATCTCCACGATATCGTTTGTCTAGTCTGCTGTTCCCTCGTCGGCGGATGGTATCTCTACAAAAAGGTATAACAACGCTGCAAAATCAATATCATTGCTCGCTATTCATATCCCCGATTTTTTCCCTTTTCAGCACTGGATCGCGAACAATCTCTTCGGAATCGCGTTTGCCATAAACGGAGTGGAGCTCCTCCACCTCAACAACGTCGTGACCGGCTGCATTCTGCTGTGCGGTCTCTTCGTTTACGATATCTTCTGGGTGTTCGGTACGAACGTGATGATCACTGTAGCAAAATCCTTCGAAGCTCCGATCAAGCTAGTCTTCCCGCAAGATCTACTGGAGAAAGGTCTCGCCGGAGACAACTTCGCCATGCTTGGTTTAGGCGATATCGTAGTTCCCGGAATATTCATCGCCCTCCTACTCCGGTTCGATCACAGTCTGAGCAGGAAATCGAACACGTATTTCTACGCCACGTTCTTCGCCTACTTCATGGGACTCTTGGCCACTATGTCCGTCGTAC
The DNA here is from genome assembly GCA_018420115.1 of Euura saliciscinereae. Classification (NCBI taxonomy): domain Eukaryota; kingdom Metazoa; phylum Arthropoda; class Insecta; order Hymenoptera; family Tenthredinidae; genus Euura; species Euura saliciscinereae. Next base: position 42,094 of record JAFFZH010013780.1, on the reverse strand, counting down.
AATTCTTCAAACACGCGCAACCCGCGCTGCTGTACCTAGTTCCCGCGTGTCTCGGTACTCCGATGCTGCTCGCACTCATCAAAGGAGATCTCAAAGCGCTGTTTTCGTGAGTATACTCAACAAAACACTGAGTAATCATTGTTTCGATCTATAATTTCGTTACAGGTACGAAGATCATCCGGCAGAGTCATTGAAATCGGCACCCGAGACGCAAGCCGAAGTGAAAAAAGACAATTAGGATCTGATCTTTGTTTATAGTAAGATTATCCGGAACACGAAAAACATTTTAGGCATCGTCAGTGATCTGCCAAATCATTATCGTTGGTGTTCAACAGCGTTGGTCACGGAACATACATATGGCAAGCAACATGACAATGAGAAAAGCCTCTCTCGACGGGGCTGATAGCATGTCGTGTAAATATACGCCAGGTAGCCAAAGAACCTGTGAAAGAGAACGCCTACATTCTTGATGGCAATTTTTTGTTGCCTGGCGTATGATATTTAGAACATCACATTTTCTAATCCACATATTTCTTGAGAATCTAGCGCTTCAAATTATTGATGAATAGTTGGACAGTAGCTGAATTTTTTCAGCACCGTCTATTCGGTTGTGAACCATAATTTAGCCTTTCCAAAACTGTTTCGAAAGCACTTTTAGCTGAATCTTTTTTTTATCATAGTCAGATGTTCTTGAAGCATTGAAATTAGTTTTATACGTATTAAAATCGGTATAATAAGTCGAAAATTCTTCCAGAGCGGTTATGCAATATTAATACAGCTGGGTGAGTCACAAGACTCCGAAGCACTTCCTATAGCTCGAAAATTTGTCAATCTGTAGAGTAAATTTGTAAAATGTTTATAGATTTTGATTAGATATTTGATGTGCTGTACAATCAGTTGGCTATTTATTCAGTGTCTGAAAATATTAATTCGTTATGCAATTCGACATCCTATAAACCAGCTTTCGTTGATTAGACGATATACGAGAGCCTATATTACCGCCGACAAAGCATTCTGTAAACTGTATTATTTTTCATTGTCTTATTTCTACAATCTACACAATCTACAATCTGTATACACAATATGATTTTATAATCTCAGAAGTGAAAAGAATTCGGTACCGTTTGTTCACAAATTTTAGAAGATTTAATGATCTTTTACATAATTATTAAATCAACGAGATCCATTTTGTACGCAGGTGTAAAACTCTGATGATCATTTCTTTGTGGAGTAAAAAGTAGTCTGTAGTACGAATTTGGCTTCTCCATCAGAAACTGTCCATATCTTCTTTAAGAAATAAACTAATAATTTTCAATTTGTTAAAATTTTAATATTCCGACACTAAGAAGAGAAGATACCAACCATATCTGGACTGTTTCATCATTCAAGTCATTCCAATTATTAATCTGCGAAGAATAAGAAAAAGGCGAGTCAGAAGCCTGGCAAAGAAAAAAGAAATTAATCCATCGAATTAATTAGATTTTTTTAATGAATTCGTGAAAAAATTGGCATAGAGATTGACTCGTGCGACGAGGTGTATGAATTTCTGATAAAATATTTTAATATTTTGATAAAGGAACGGGTTTCTTCTGACTCATAATCTAACTTAATTAATGAGAATGGAAGATTTTCCTCTGAAAAAAAAAATATATATATATACACTCTACGCTATAATATATGGCATTTGAAAAATCTTCTAATTTATGATCTTCTGACTATTCACTAGACAATAAGTTTAGATAGATAGTATGTAGTGTAAAGATTGAAAGCTGCGCACAAGTCTCACAAACGAAAAAGAAAGAGACAAAAGATGAATTCAGGAGCTTCTATTCAAATTTGAAAGTTTATCGTTCTTTTTTGTTCTTCTCTACATAAAATTATACTTTCTATGTTTGATAAAATAAACTTTTTAGGGCAACAAAAGACAAAAAAATAATAATTAAATATCATATTTTTCGTTATGTTTTATCCAATTATATGAATAAACATGAGTTTGCGGATTTAACGCGATTTAATTTTTATTCCACACGAAATTCATTCATCCCAATTCAATCATACGAAATAAAATGAAGCGACTATTTTTTATAGTTCTTTAAATCCTTTTTTTTTATTCATTCAAGAATATTTTCAATCGTAATCGTAACTTAAAAGATTCGGTAATTCAAGTATAGAAAAAAATACAATTGTACAGTTATCCTCAAGCTTTGGCAGCTTCTTCTACGGCCAAATTTTTCGCAGTGATCGGTGCCAGGTCCGTTATACCAGCTCTAGAAATCTTCTGCACTTTGAAATTCGGCAAATTGACTACCAAACGTTTCTGAATTTCTCGAACACATTTTTTCATCAGCTCGTACGCTTCTGGCTCCGAAAGATCTGCGACAAAGAAATGAACAATTATAAAAAAAAAATAATAATAATAACCACGATTAAAAATCCGAAAAATATTTTTTACCAAGATTATGGTATCTGTCCATAATCGCCAACGAGAAGAATCCACCGTATCCATGAGCTGCGTAAGGCACTTTGACGCAGGATGCAAGGTAATCGATGAAATACAGTTCTGGTCCTGTCTCATCGTCGTATCCCGCCATCAGAAGGTTCACAAAGTAAGGAGTTCGCGTGCGAAGGTAATCGGCTAAATTTCTTCTAGTAAAACTCGCCGCTGCCTTTGGCGACAATTCGTAACCGTTTCTCATCTTGTAAAGCTGTATATTTTTACCAATGTACTCGGAAAACTGGGTCGTGTCTCCCGACTCTCCTGTCACAGCCATCACAAGCTTGTCCGATATTTTGTGAATTTTGTTCTCATCTGAAAAATAGGGAAAAAATAAAATAAAAATAGATCAGAAGTATTAATTATTTTGCAATTATGAGGAGCATCTCTCGGCTTGACAATTTCTAAAATTTCGATAATGGGACATTTTTCGACCCTCAGAGCGAATATTGAAAAAATTTTGTTCGCTACACTGAAACCTGCGCAAAGAGGAAGAAGAAAAATGATCGTAGGTGGATTTTTGTAAAAATCAAATTTATGACGAAGTAATGACCTTGAAAATGCTTCGTTTACAATTATTTTTGTCGGTTTATTAATTCTTTCCGAAATATAAGAAAAATAGAAAAATGTTTACGCCAGGTTATGTCGGTTGATTCGATCGCTTACCATTCTTCATGACCATTATAGAATGAGCGTTTGTCATATCGGCAGCAACGAGGACGAAGTCTTTGAACTGTATTCCAATTAAGCACTCCATATTTACGTTATATTATCAAATAAACCTGATTGAAAGAGAGCTGCGAGTTCTTTTCGGAAAAACGCCTGTCACTCAAATATGTCGGTCACTCGGGGAATTCGGCGACAACCACGCTGACCACATACCCTAGCATGTTTATCATCAGTGCTGCCACGGTCGCGGATCTGATGTATTTTTCAGTTATTTTTCTACATTAAGGTGAAGTGAAAGTCACGTGACCTCGATATGATTTACACTTGGAATTTTCAAACGCTATTTTCTCAGCCAAAACACATTCGATCGATGTGAAATTGATATCAATGACGTAGAAAAACTCAATGAAGGGCATGACGTTCGTGGATTTTCGAAAATCGAGACGTAATTACAGTTTTTTAACAATATTGTTCTGTAATCCAAGGAAGTGCTGCCTCTCTCCACGAGGGGCAGCACCTCCTTGGGTTACAGAACAATATTGTTACACAAAATTCTAATTATGTCTTTCGATTTTCGCAAATCCAAGACTCTTAGGCCCTTCGTTCAGTTTTTCTACGTCACTGATATCAATTTCACACCCATCGAATGTGTTTTGGCTGAGAAAATAGCGTTTGAAAATTCCAAGTGTAAATCATATCGAGGTCACGTGACTTTTATTTCACCTTAAACAAAAGTCCCTATGCAAGCGGCTGCGTTCGATTGTCGCCGCTGCCCGCTCCGCCATTTGACAGTTGAAAAAAAAATTCCGGTATCCACATACCGCGCGCGTTTTCTCGGATTTTTTACCAAAATAGGGGATATATAACGGTCTAAGATACTCCTGGGCGAAATTAGTTACTTCGATACCAAATCCACCACCGTTTTGGGACCATCGATTCGAAAGGTTAGTCATTCATTCGACAATCGGCTCGAGAGAAACCGTTAGAAAACGTTTCCATTGTAACACCTATCGGTATTTGAACATCCGAGCCACACATTTGTCAAAACCACTCCCGTGCGTTGTGCAGTCTTTGGTCCTTCGAGGTATCCAAGGTATATTCCACACCGGGCCGCCGGCTCGTCTTCGAGCCATCGAGCATCGGCCTCTCTGCTCATTACCCAATATCCGAGCCGCATACGACCCCGCGCTGATATACTCCGGTAAAATATCCAATCGGGGATACATATTCGCGTCGATAAAATGTCCGGGGTGTCTTCGCTCCGCCGATTGCCGCGTGCCGATTAATAAAATTCGATCCAACTGCGATTATACTCGACGAACGTACAATTAAACGCCGTTCCGAAACGATTATCGCCCCCACGCGTCTGGAACGTTCAAGCAACAATTTAGCCCCAGGGGTCTTTGAGATCACTTCTATTCGTTCTATCGAATCTCCATTGCAATTTTTCGCATGACCAAACACAGTCGCGATAGAATTCTCACAATCTCAGTTTCTTCAATATCGTCGATAGATCGATTTACACATTTTTTTTGTCTCAGATCGACAGCCGTTGACATGGCGGTGAACGTCTACGCGACGAATGTGACGAGCGACAACCTGAGTCGGCACGACATGTTGGCTTGGGTGAACGACTGCCTCTCGTCGACGTTCGGCAAAATAGAGGAACTCTGTACCGGCGCGGCGTACTGTCAATTCATGGACATGTTGTTCCCTGGCAGTGTGCCGCTGAAGCGAGTCAAGTTCCGCACAGTTTTGGAGCACGAGTATATACAGAATTTCAAAATACTCCAGGGCGGTTTCAAGAAGATGAATGTCGACAAGGTAAACGACGCCCAAGATTGTATTCCAATGACTCTATCGCTGCTCCAAAAGACGCAGGTTTTTCCCATCGCCGATATTTACGTGTACTTTAAAGAGATATGGGTGTAAAAAATGGCTCAGGTAATACCCGTGGACAAGCTGATAAAGGGACGCTTTCAAGACAACTTTGAATTTCTCCAATGGTTCAAGAAATTCTTTGACGCTAACTACGACGGTAGAGAATACGACGGCTACGAAGCTCGCGGTTGCATTCCGCTCGGTTCTGGGGTTGACGGCACTCATAACTTGTCTAATCCTCAATTGGTGCCGTTGCCCGCTCATCCCAAACAGCCACAGATGCAACAAAAGCATATTCAGCAGCATATTCAACAGCGTAGTAACGCTTTGCCCAAACAACAGTCGGGTACTTTTAACACATATTATCGCTTCAAGTTGTTTGCGTATCTTGTCGGAACGGCATGGACTCAATTTTATTTGCCTCACCGTTACGTTACCTTTTTTTTCTTCATGTACTGCAAATTTTATTCATTTATCGTAGCCTAGTTGGAATAGAAGACATAAATGTGGCTGTTACTGTTCTCTATCTTTTTTTTTTTATCAATTTCTTCATAATCAGAGATGTTAGAATCGCACGGCATGATATCAGTAATGTCATCGATTCCCACTCCGCAAATTTATTCTGCATAAACGATCATTTTTATCTTTTTTTTTTTCATCCATAGGTCTATTTCAGTTAAAATACGTCGACAAATGTAACTCATACGTATTTTTACCTAACTAAAAATACATCCAAGTAGGGGGTATATGGGAACTACTAGAGTACCATAAATTATACCTCGTAGCTATTTTTCTCTCAGGAGATAATGAACAAACACCGGCTTCAAAGAGCAGCCGGAACTCATTCAGGAATATAATTAATCACATTTTTTGAAAAATCTGATTTCCTTCCGAGTACAATGGATATTGATCGGCGGATATTCATTCACCCGCATGACAACAAAGATTATTGATTCCATTTTACAGGAGGCATCGTGATTCTTTTGTCCCTGGTATTGATTTCCGAAGGGAAACACATTCTGTTCGGTTATTCATTCATTTACTATTCTTTCTATTTTAATTTGATTTTTATTTCATTTCCTCGGGTGCTGCGTCTATCGTTGCAGATTGTGCCGATCGATAGGCTCGTGAAAGGGAGATTCCAGGACAACTTTGAATTTCTTCAATGGTTCAAGAAATTCTTTGACGCGAACTACTCGGGCACAGAACCCTATGACGCCCTAGCAATGAGAGGAAACGAAGGAATGGGTAGCGGTGGAAGTAACGCACCCAGAGGGTCTGGTTTGTTAAAGCGCAATACGCCTCGTGAAGCTCCGCCTAAACCCGTCGGCAGAGCCGGTACTTTTTTAGTTAATTTTCATAATATTATTATTCCCACAGTCATCGACAAACAAGGTCTTTCTACTCTCACATGTAACAAAAATTAACTACTGCTTTTCGTCGATATACTCACTTTTTTTTAAAGACCACTAACGACATTCGAATGACGTAAAAATTATTCACACCCAATTCGACTAATTTAGAATCATTATTTTCCATGATATGAACTTTTATGGTAAGATTGGTTCGAAGATGTGAGAATTTTTCGATTATGAGAGATCGGAGGAGACACACACACTTAGTACATATGTAATATCGTAACTCATACGTAGTTCTGCTCATAAACAACAATCGACGAGAACACGTAAGAACTGAAGTAATTCTTCGACACAGTGGGCTGTGGTTCACTCGTTCAGGATGTAAATATTAACAACGATTATAGACTGGGATAAACGTTTCAAACTCTTAATTTCGACTTTTTGTACAAATATTTCATTCGAATGCGCTCAAGCATTGAGGAGATTGAAGAAAAAGAAAATGAACCATTAAAAGATTGGGATTATTTTTTGCTGGCCGACGTTATGTTACACATTTATAAATCCATCGAACTAACACAACGTAACATTGGTCCTAGGTGAGGGGCCTCCGTCTCCCCTTCAAGCGCCTACCTCGAAGCCAGTAGGCAAAGCTAGTAATTATCATTTTCTTACTTATTACCCTTTCGTTCTGGGTGGTGGTATCTTTTCATTAAATTTCATTACACCTCGAATTCTTTTACTCTCCTGCTTATGCTTTGAAATAATGGACACGAAATGTTTCTCCACGATAAATAAAAATAAAAACGATATCAAATTACAAGAAAAAATATTGATTACGTTTAAAAAAATGTTATTTCGTGTCCATTGGTATCGTTACACTGTTCATATTTGCTGCACGATCTTATCGCATGAATTTATCTTATTTCCAGCTTCTTTGTACAAAAGTTCTCAATTTTAGACTATAAATCGATCAATTTGTTATCTAATTAATACTCATAGGGTAAGGAATGCTCTCTTCGCATTCAGTACCAAGAAACAAAGGCTCCGGTAGGCAATAAAAGCCATATGGGGTGAAGGACTAATGCAGAATGAACTTGTTAAGCCTTCCTATCGATTTTCTGATCTAATCTCGTATTCAGATGGTGTTTTCCACCCCAACGTGCTGCTGCTCACTTTTGAACCAGACAAGTTGTCTAGTTTCAGACATAAATTTTCAATGATTGGAAGGGTTCGCAAGTTTCCTGCGCATGCAGAATCCCTCATTGCTTCAAAAATTATATTTACTAATATTTTTCAATTAAAAACCAAGTAATTATTTATTTAGCATTATATTTTGTTATTATTTGTAACAATTTATTTTGTTATTATATGTATATGTATATACAGAACATGTATTTAACGTCCTCGGTAATCTAGACGGAAGTTAAATATTCTGATACTCAAAAGATTGCTACTAATTCTAGTTTAGAATTGGGCTTCTAAATGTTTAATTTATTCTCTCCGTTGTCGCGTTTAATTTCCGAATTTCTCATCTTATAACGAAAGCAATTTAATCATTGATATTTTATCCAGTGCCCAAAGTCCAACGACCAGCGCCAAAACCAGCCGCTGTTGGTAGTCGCGGTGATTCCGGAAAGATCGAAGAGCTCAGTGCACAGGTACGACAAACCTTCATCCGTCTGATTGGTTTTTAAATTGTGAATGGCAAAAAAAGCAGCGATCGTTGATCATCGTTGTTCCACAGATGTTGGAGCTCAAGATGACCGTCGACGGTTTGGAGAAGGAAAGGGATTTCTACTTCGGTAAACTGCGAGACATTGAAGTCATGTGTCAGGATTGCGACAACGGCGAACCTCCACAAATTGTTCAGAAAATTTTAGACGTTCTTTATGCAACCGAGGTAAATATCGCAGATTACTGTTCCTCGTCAAGAGAGTTTATCGGTGACAAATTTGGAGAGATGAAAAATTTCGTTTGCAAGATTAAGAGAAGAGAAAGAAAATCGCTAGAAGGGAAAACGTTGAATTGAAAAAAATTATTACCTGATTCAAAATCATCTTCGTACCCATAACTAATGAGAGAATGTGACTGTCTCTGCTCTGTTTCTGTCTCCTCTATTGTTTATTTTTTAAATACGACTATGCTTAAATGATTTCGCGAGCGTATCAATCTACTCCTGTACATGGCTTTTACTCTCCGATCGATAGAAGTTTTAGACTAGTTTAATGCGACTTAGTTTTTAGAATTTTATTAATTAGAACTAAAGATTATTTATTAAACTCATGCATATGCCAATGACCAAAGATACTCGGAATGCTTGCAAAACTAAACCACCTACCACTTGCCTGTTTGTGGATTGTTAAAATAAAGTAGTGAAAAACACTACCATTATTTTGCAACCAATTTAATTTCGAATTCAGCTAGAAGATTTCTAAACGATCATTTTTTTTTTTTTAGATCGATGAATCATAATTGTTCTGAAACAAGTTACTAACTCCATCGTGCCATACTCATTACTAGTTTGAATAGATAATCATTAACATATACATAAAATAATGGCATGAAATAATGGAAGCTAGAAAAATGAATAGCTATTAAGGGGACCAGGTACAACGTGATTTGACAAATTCTACATACTCCAAAAATCATCTATATCTTATCCAAAGTTCATTACACATCGAAAGATTGACTTTTTCGACGTCCCATTTTCTTCGGAGAGCAATTCTTCATAGTGTGAATGAGGGAAACTGAGAAAAAAAATAATCCTGTGGTCAGTTATCAAAATTTAGCGACAACCTAGTCGCTCTTTTGCTGATAACTTTGTCCAACATTTTTTTTTTCCAATTTCCCTCATTCACACGATGAAGGATTTTTTTTTAAAGTCAATTTTTCGATGTGTAGCGAACTTTGGATAAGATATCGATGATTTTTGGAGTATGTAGAATTTGTTGAATCACGCTGTACCGGTCCCCTTGAGTATAATCAATATCAGCGTCGACAGAAATCAAAGGTTCCTTTATCTGAACTCGGGCCAGATTAAAAACGAGGCAATTCATAGAGGTAGTCTCATAGAAGAGAGACGCTGACACTCTAATGATTTCAGGATAATGGGAATGGCCAGGAGGACGAAGAAGAGACCTATTAGCATCTCTTCTTGGTTATGTTTCATTTCCATAGCAGGTCACTTACTTAAGGTAAAATTTTCTAAGGTAGACGACCCGCTGTCTGTCGGTAGCTCTCCGTTCGTTGGGCGCCTTGGATTAACTAATTTTCATTTTGTTGGTCAATCTATATATTCCAGCAAATCAGAGCATGATCGAGGCAAGGCTGGGTACCGATGGAACAAACTTTTAACATTATATATTATTGTATTTAAAATTCATCAACAAAGTTCGTTTCCGAGAGTATGCAGTCTTTCAGAGATTAGCGAGAAGTGTGCTGGATCCATATTGCCGTCTCTATGTTTATAATTGACCAAATTTAATCAGCTATCGACGTGATTCTGTGTTTAACGACGCCAGCTCTTCTCTTCTAACTTCTTATTGCACCGCCGCACTTGAGATAGCTGGTGAAATCTGAATCACGGAGAGTCTGGCTCGACGAATTTTGATCAATTATACATACATCGGAGTTACGATTCTATCTGCTTAGCTTTATAGAGTATGAAATCTCGTGAATTCTTCTTCCAGCACTCTTCCCCTAAACACACCACAGGGCTAACGATCTCTGTTTCAGCCCTAATTCGCCCCCGGATCAAATGGCCGTGGAGATTGGGAAAATCGACTATCGGGTCGGTTACGGTTGAAACAGAATTGTTAAATTTTGCTATACATTTTTTTTTTCTTAATCTCCAGGGGAATTAGAGGTTGAGGTGTAATTATAACACGAGCAATAGTACACTGTAAATTAAACCGTGAATAAATTTAAGGGATAGTTTATTAAATTCTATCAAAATAAGCTCCAAGAGATAAAAAATTTATCACAGAAATTGATTTTTCGTATCGTTTCAGACATTGGCTATTTTTGTTATCGTTTTCTCTGCCTGTTAGCGATATATTGTATTTTTATGTTCTTTCGTAACGCAACAAACGTATGAATCCACGATTGAACACGCTGGCTGATTATTCTCGATCAATTTATCACGGTTTTATCTGTCTTTAATTTAGTTTCTGTTCCCACAACTTTGTACAGTGCTTGTCTAGCTTCTTGTATAGATATTTTATCAGCAGGCTGGTAGTTTATTCTATCATATATTTGACCCAGTAAAGTAAACTTTGATCATGTCTTTGGTCAGTATGCTAAATTTCTACATTCGAAAAAAAAAAATTATAACTGCCAGCCCAACTCTCACTTGAAATTAGGTTTATTTTCGTCTCTTATTTGTTACCTCCACACGTACCAACAATTCTATACGCATTACTAGTTTAGCACCTTTTTCCTTATGTAATTATCATTATTATTATTATTATTATATGTTTACGTTGTAATGAAATGAAAAATCTATTGAATAGGTGAGCCAAAGAGAGTAGATATTGCCACAAGGTGTACCAAATTATAATTTCGTTTTCGGAATATCAATCGAATGGTAATTGGAATCAGGTCTTGTGTAAAAAGGAAATAAGTGTTCAATAGTTTTTCAACATTATGTCTGTAATTATGTTACATATTTATATATTTGTTATTGTTAATATAGCTCTATTTAGTATTAATAATACATTCTATTAGCATTTCAGCAAAACTTGAATATAACATTTTTTAACACCTCTTTTCACGACAAGAGTTTCAATTTAAATAATAAATGACTTGACGTAACAAATGACGAGAAAAAAATGTTAATCAATGTTCTTCAAAGAACGGATTTTGTTTTTCAGTGTAAAAAAATTCTCAAACAGCTGACATGTTCTTCAATTTTTCTTTTTATATTATTGATTAAATTTAAGACTGTGATTTTCGATTGTATTGAATACTGATAGCCATGTTATGATTTCAGGATGGTTTTGCCCCGCCCGAGGAGCAAGACGGCGATGTACTGGCACCCGGAGACGAGGAGGAGTACTAGCCTTGCTTTTAAGAAAATAATATTACTAAGTGAAATGCGTTTTTGTTTATCTAGTTCACGAGCCAGTACCGCTGCCCGTTGCGTCAGTACACCACCCTGTATAGCTCCCTAAGCATAAAATCATGTCAGGAAGACTTGGTATTAAATGTTTCTATGTATACTGGAATTTCAATCTACGTCGTATGCATTTTGTTGTCTTTAAGTCCTTATTGCGTTCGTGTTGATATACCGATTATTTGTTATACAATTTTCATTGGCTTATTCTTAAAATTCGTTACAAGTAAACTTTTCAAGTTCATAAGTCAAACTTCCTCTGAATTCTATGTATTTTACACACACATTCGTTCGAACTAGATTTGTGGAAAACATAGATAAGTATCGAACAGGGCTTTCATTTTATAAAGCGAAACAGATAACTCAATTCACTTGGAAATTATAATCTCGATAACTAAGATCTTTGTAAAAAAAAAAGAAGCAAAAAAAAATCTTCTGTCTTATTCTGTAACGTCGAAATAATCTGCCTTCTCTAATTGATACTAAGTGAACGTGAACGAACCGAAAATTGATATAAATTCTCATTCGAATTTAAGTGAAAGTGTAATTTTGAGGAGAAAGGGGAAAAAAATTGATTATAATTGTTTTAGCCTTGTCAATTTTTGTTTGTTACTTTATCGTTATCGTTCTTTGGACAAGATGAACCTACGAAGAACCGTAATTAGTTGAAGAAATAAAAATATAGAGATTTTTATAACGAGGTTCAGCTTGTCCCGTAACGATCTCAGTTGACTATTTTTAATACGTAGGTTCGCACGTCCAAATGCGTCAAGTCATTTACACCAATTATTTGGCAACTTTTAAAAAAAAGATATCAAAACAAAAACATAAGTTTCACACTCTTGTAAAATTTGGTATAAAACTTTAATCAAATATTTTATAGCTTATAATTATTAATACAATAAAACGAAGCATATAACAAAACTAAAGTTCCCACTGTCTTACAAGCTATTTTTATGCAATTCAAATGTACGATTGGAGTTGTTTTCAGCACATTGTGATGCAACTAGTAAACCTGGAAATTATTTGAACCGTTGAACTCAGCCCCTTCGGTACTAAAAGTCGATCGCCGTCTGACTTTGGCTTTCAATATCTAAGACTGAAGAATTTAATTTCAACCTCTATGTATGAGAGATTGTCTTTGAGAGTCTCTGAAGGGGTGAAGGATGTAACAATGCCGCATTAGAAATAACGTCTAACTGGATAATGTTTTATAGTATCAATTTTTCATATTCGGAGTTGAAATTGTTCATCGATGAATTCTGAGATAATATAATAATTATACTACCGCTGTCTGATTAGGGTTAATTCTCTTCGATATTAAGTAAACATAATTAATTTTAATCATCGGTGAGGAAAATATTGGCTTCAATTGGCCTGCTATATGATTACTTTTCAATTATCATTACGATATTAGTGAAAAAAAAAAAAATTGATACAAAAAAACTTCACAATTTGAAAGTATTTAATTGAACGAAGAGTCATGTTGGGTTGTGAACGCTTGTGTGGTTTATAATTGAATATTCTTCGGCATAAATGTTCATATTTTTAATACAGTAATTTTGCGTTTTTATTTTTCATCCCTGTGCTAAATGAATCTGATAATAAAATTCGTGCTGTGATTCAATCCTGAAAGAAAAGAAACTAAAATGAAAAAAAAGTCAAACTGAGCGAAATTAATTAGCTGTAATAAAATTATAGCTTATTGTTCTCGGAAAAAAAATAATCTACTGATTACATGAGGAATAATAAGCTAAAAAAATCTTGCAGAAAATAAAATCGAATAACGAAAACAAGTAACTATGCATTCATCTCATTTGTCTTCGATCGAAATTAAATTTTTCACATAATGTGTAATATGCTTAAATACGGCTAATATGAGTGAAGGATTTTTTGTACGCTATAAATTGACTCATCGCAAATCGTAATAGTGTTAGATAAAATTGAGAAAGGGTGAAAATACTATAAAAGCTGATATTGCCAATAAGTAAATCTTAATGCTCTCTGAATAAAGTTTGTTGATGTTGAACTCCTTGATATAATTTAAAGTTTACAAATCGTTTCAGTTTTCAAACAATATATTGATCCTGAAGCAGCATCTAGAGTTTTGTAATTGATACACAGTAGTATTCGAGATTTATTATATTTACAAAAATTATAACTAGGTTCTATCATCACAGGTATTATTATTATTCATTTAAATAAACTACACGTTTTACTTGACGTGTATAATTTATCCACATCGAAACAGGCATGTGTTGAATCAAATTTAATCGAGGAAAGGAAGAAAAGATGCATAAACAAATCATTAATTATAAAAAAAAAAGTGTATCGTTATCAAATAATAATCTGATAACAATATTGAAATTGAAAGCTGAAAGCGTGTCGGTCCTCGTTCTTGACCCACATTTCAATCGATTCGATCTACACTCGAATATTTCGCTATTACCGCCTCCGAATCGGTGACAAACTTTCCTAAATCCAACTAGCGGCCACTGTTTTTAAATGAATTATTTCGAATTGAGAAGAATTGAGAAAAATTGAAATAAATTAACGAAATGAGATTGAATTGATTTAGATTGGGCGAAATTAACAAAAATTATTCCGAATTAATCGGAATTAACTTGGATTCGGGTCTGAATTAATCTCGGGAATATCGTAAATTCATTTTAAGGTGAAATGAAAGTCACGTGACCTCGATATGATTTACACTTGGAATTTTCAAACGCTATTTTCTCAGCCAAAACACATTCGATTGATGTGAAATTGATATCTGTGACGTAGAAAAACTCAATGAAGGGCATGACGCTCGTGGATTTTCGAAAATCGAGACGTAATTACAGGTTTTTAACAATATTGTTCTGTAATTCAAGGAAGTGCTGCCTCTCTCCACGAGGGGCAGCACCTCCTCGGGTTACAGAACAATATTGTTACACAAAATTCTGATTATGTCTTTCGATATTCGAAAAATCCACGATAGGCAGGCCCTTCATTAAGTTTTTCTACGTCACTGATATCAATTTCACATCAATCGAATGTGTTTTGGCTGAGAAAATAGCGTTTGAAAATTCCAAGTGTAAATCATATCGAGGTCACGTGACTTTCATTTCACCTTAACTAACGTTTATTATTAGGAATTTATTGAGAATTCAAACATTAATATTGTTTTTACGGAAAAGGCATTACAAAGTCACTCTGACGCCAGTTGAGTTCCGCACGAACTGCGTATAGAGAGGGGGTAACCTGCGGTACAAAAACTTTATTCCGCAACTTTGACGTGCGCACTTCGAACTGCGCATCAAAGTTGCGGAATAAAGACTTTATACCGCAACTTTGAACTTAGCGGTATAAAGTGCCCTTTGCCGGAACGAAAACAGGCGTCAGAAAGTGACTTTGTAATGCCTGTGCCGTAAAAAATAATGTATGGGGCGCGCGCAGAAAGTAACTGTTCGGCAAGGTTATGTTTTTAGTACTCGCCGTTGCTTTACAAGGCTCGCCTTCGGCTCGCCAGGTAAAATCAACGGCTCGTACGAAAAACATAACCTTGCCGAATAAACAGTTACTTTCGGCGCATGCCACATAAATATCTATTATATTATTTATATGTCCTGAACTCATTCGAATTACAATGATATAGATATATTGCGAATTATAGCCGCAATTGAAATTCATAAAAATCATGAGAATCCTTCTGCATTTGTCCTAGCAAAGTCCTGGAGATAAATTAAATAAAAATTAATCGTCTCTGAGCAACGCACAGTGGGACGAAACCCCGAATTTGTACCCATAATTCAAAAACTCAATGAATTCGGGTGAAAGTCGGTACTCGTGGGTTTTTGGGGTCGCTGATTACGAATCCGAAGTCAAAAATCTCGAAAACAAAATGGCG
>JAFFZH010013780.1:0-26680 GCA_018420115.1 Euura saliciscinereae | reverse complement strand
AAAGTCGGTACTCGGGGGTTTTTGGGGTCGCTGATTACGAATCCGAAGTCAAAAATCTCAGAAACAAAATGGTGGGAAATGTTTAGGCATATGCATATACAGAAATGAAGAATTTTTATTTTTCGGTATTAATGTCATGAAATGTGAAGGCTTATAAAATTAGTGGAATACAATTTCCTCATCCGAATCATCGTCGTCAAATTCAGAATCCGTTTCTACTATAGATTGACTCGTTATTCTAGGTGGGATCAACAATTCTACAGCTTCCGGAGTTAAACTTCGCATTTTCTTCTGTGGCAATTTACGGAGGCTGGAAATGTACGGATCAGATGTTACCATCAGCCGGTTCCAAACATCTTCCATTGTTTTTGATCTCGAACACTTTCGTGATAAATTTTTGGATGTAGCTCCACATAGGTAGCAACGTTGAGCCGAACTCGTTGATGTCAATGCGTTACAAACTTCCCCATCGATCATTGTTAATGTCATTTGGAATACAACTGAGATTTCGTTCTGATTTATGATTGTTTCGTAAGGAACAAGTGTCTTTATCTGGTCAGTGATGTAGCGTTCTTCGTCGACTGTTGAATCCGTGTTTTCGTGCAGAAACTGTAATCTTAGTGGTCTACAAAACCGTGGAGATGAAGGCCTGGGGTTCTTCCAAATCACAATTTCAGCATTCGATTTACAATCGACAGATACGAGTTGTAATGGCACAACCGAAGTGAAGAACACACTTGTATCCGAAATGCTGTCATCTTCAAATTTCTGCTTGTATGCACTTTGTCCAGAGCTTCCGTCACAGCCCCACTTGCAAATGAGGGCCATCCTTTTCACATTCTCGTCAGCTATACTCGAAATAACTTGACGTTGAAGTAATAAAATACGCTGAACAGTATGGTCCAACAAAGCCTGTAACTGAACTTCTGCTTTGCTCTCCGTAATAGTAGTAGCCGTATGGGGTGGATAACACAGGTTTCTGGCTTCTGCTACTTTCGAGTACGGAGGAATGAGACGACTATGCTGTGCAACACTCAGTGATCTCAGTGCTTGGAAGTCACTCTTCGACAATTTACGGTCCACCAAAAAGGAAAGCGCAGCATCTGCAGATAATGGTTCTTCGCGTTTTGTCTCAAAAGCTTTTCGATACTTTAAAGCTCTCGTTGGACTCGTCTGCGTTACATCCTTCACAATTTTCGCAGCATCCAGTTGTCCTGAAGATCGAAGGCTCATTTGAGTAGCATATGCCAACTCGCTTGTAGTCAACGTTGCACGGAGTTCTTCGGTCTTCCTTCGTTTCGAATTTTCACTTAATGACTCGAAGTCCTTAAAACGGGAACCACGTGCAGCGGTCGCGGTCACTGCAGGTGTCTTCTGAGAAGGAGCAGGTACCGGAAAGGACACGTGCCCATCGAGCCATTTCTCGTATTTGTTGTAAAAGCTGTCTTGATACCTGTTGACCGATTGCCACTTTGTTCGCATTTTGGCAAATAGGGTCGACAAAGACTTCTTCATATCCTCCTGAATGAGCACCGAACGTCCACTTTTCTTGGAAATTTCTGCTGAAAGGTGTTCCAATAAATCGGCGAATGGTGCATTCAAACGCCCTTTCACAATAACGAAGACCTCCCTCCGGGTGTATAGTAAATTGTGGTCGGTACTAGACCCTGTAATGAAGCAACAGAAAATTAGAAATTGATTTGCATATGAGAACTTGCAATATTTAACGTAAACTACAATTAATAAAATACCATGAAACTCATTGGATAAACTGAATTCTTTCTGAAATTAATTTTTTTCCTCAACCAAATCACAAATAAAAATCATCATGAACAGTGTGACTCTAGAATAACCGTAGGTACTACTTTGTTACGGACACCCTATACACGTTAAAAACCGGTATAAGTTCCCTATTGTACGTATTGAACACCTGGCAGACCCGGACGCTCGTCAGCCGGCCGCCGCGCCAGCGCGTACTCGCTCACGCTAACTAAAAAACTACGCTAAGTAGCAAAAAGTAGCAGATGATCTAAAACGTTTTCGATAGTTAAAAGACTGATCTAGAACCTAAGACTTGAATCAAAGCCCGGTCTCCTCCGGTTCCCTACTTTTTGTCCATTTGAAAGTATAAGTCTCGAAAATTATAGCGTTTTCACAGGGTACCAAACATGGTCGTATTTCAAGCAGATGAACGTGACTTTTCAATTTAACTCATACAGAAATATTTTCTACATACCTCCAGGAGTAGAATCCATTTTGAAAAATTAAAATCGCTTAAATAACTTTCGAGTTATTGAACTTTGAAGTTCGCTGTTTTTCCTTACGTTTTCACTCGCCGCGTGCACTCTCAACGAAGGCTGACTTTGAACTAATGTATCGAGCCAGGTATGGAACGGACGACCATACCCTTCGAGGTTTGAATGCACCAATCATTTCTCTACCCCACCCGAGGGTCAAAATTCCCCGAACCCAAAATTCACTTTTCGGAATTATGGGGACGAATTCGGGGTTTCGTCCCACTGTGCAACGGGAAAATCGCGTTCGAAGGATGTGGTCTGGCTGCATTCTTATCTATAAATGAGATAGCAAATAAGAAAATACAAATAAATAAGACTGCACAGTGTGTATGTGCGGCAGATTTGAATGACTGTGTGCTGCGTGGCACAGCGAGGCGCGCATGCGCGCTCGCGTTCCACGTCCTCGCTCTCAGCTCTCATTCGGACTTCCACGCCTCCACGCTGCCACGACGGACACTATTTATCATTTGACGTGTTTGACGTTAGTGCCTTTCGGTTTGATTTATTTTCACGATTTATTCCTTATTATAACCAAAAATATAATAAAATGTCGCACGGTGGTTGGGAAGTTGTCGGTAAAAATAAGAAGGAAAAATCAAATGGAAAGCCTGTCAAACTATCAAAAGCCGAGAAGAAAAAGTTCATCGAAAATGCACCGAAACTCGAGGATTTTCGTGAGTTTTTATCACCTAACCTACTTTTGTAAACAGATGGTTTGTGTTTAAAATCCACAATGTTCGATATTCAACGAATATTTATTAGCACACCCTTTTCAATTTCAAACAACAAATCTACAACTCGAAATGAAAGAAAAATGTTTTTATCTTTCATAAGTTTTTACATTTTTTCTTTATAAATAAATCCAACTAAATTTCTAAATTTTCCGTAATCAATTCTAGTTCCGCTGGATCAAATGAAGACTCTGTACAACACGTTGGACAGTAACAAAGAGAACAAAAAACCAACAAAGGAGAAAGAAAACAAGACTAAGGAAAATGAAGAGAAAAAAAAACAGCAGAAACAGAAGCAGCAACAGCAGCAGCAGCAGCAAGCTGAAAAAAAAAAGTCCGAGACCAAGGAAAAGCCTCCAAAATCCATAGAAGGGGCTCTGAACGCGGTAAGGCGTTTCACAGGTGTAAATAATATCGAAAAGTAGCAGAAAATGGAATTTGCCTCTTTAACTCGATTCTAAAATTCTAGATTTCTAGCGAAGAGCTCAAGAACATACTGGTGGTTGATCAAACTCGATTTCCGGACGCGCCTCTGGTCTGGCTGAAGGATATTTTGGCCTATTTGTGCGTCAAGATACCAACGGAGTCGAGCGATCCGTTATACGGCAACAAACCGGCGGATTACCCTCTGAGCATCGTTCCCAATTCTATTCGTTCGATATTGGAGAGCGCCACAAAGGAGGCGGGAGCCAAGACGGTGCAGATTTTCTATGAAAACACCCTGACTGCTATGGCTAACGATATGGTGAAGGGAACGCCGGTAGTTGGACACAAAATATTCCTGCAATATCTCGCATATCAGCAACCAGAGACCGTCGTTTCAAATATCGGGAAATTAGTCACCCTGAGAAACTCTTATCAGAACAGAAAGCCGATCGGTTTATCTCTTCTGTGGGTATTGGCTCAGGGTGGACAGAAGAATCTTGGCGTCGGACTTAAAGTCTGGCACGAAGTAATGGTGCCTATGCTAGAAATGAAGAACTACTCCTCTTACGTTGTACAAATTTTAGAAAAACTCGTATCGATACACTCGTCAGCCACGAATTTGAGCTCGGACTTGTACCTCGGCATTATCGACGATGTTTATAGCGGGAAATACAACGTGCCGGCTAATGTGGAGAAGGAACTTAGCGGACCTATTCAAAAACTGAGGGTGAGTTTGAGATTCTATCCAGTGTGTGATATCGGTCTTCATTTTCTCTCATGTTTCAGGTGATATCCTTTAAAAACAAAGACACAAGGTACCAAGTTCTGTTTCAATCTTTGATGAAGAAACTGACACACTTGACGCCTGCAAATTACAAATCTGAGATAATAAACGCGCTTATTTTGAGCCTGAGCACCGACGCACAGTGTTACAGTGCCTGGAGATCGAACTACACGAAGTACTTGTACCAATCGAGTCTTGTGCTCAGACATCTCAGTAAGTGTTGTCAAAGCCGGGAGAGAATTTCATCAGTTGAGACCGTGATCCCTGAATTATACTGATTATTTGCTTTCATCGCAGATGCTAACTGGTCGCACCTTCCCTCTACCCTCAGAGTAAAACTACTCAAAGAGACAATTTTGACCTTCCATGTAACGAATGAGGAATTGGGAAAGGCGAAAAAGAAGGAAGAGCATCTAAATGCCTGCGTAAAGGAGTGCAAGGTATACTTTCTGCATTGATTTATTTGATAATTCAAAAAGATCGCATCAACTGTTAAAATTGAACAAATTGGTGGCGGATTTCGTCGAATTCGGGATAATATCTGCTACATTGAACCGACGAATCGAATAACTGAATGATTAAATTCTCATCCTCCTGTTCTAATAGAAGCTCTTCGAAAATAAGGTGGCTGAAACCTGGAAAAGCCTGGAATTCCCAGAGAGTTTATTGGAATGATTAATGTTAATTATTTATTGTAATTTAAAACGAAAAGCGTAGAAAGAAATTGTCAAATTTGTACGTAAAAGCTCAAATTTGAATCAGAACTTCAACTAGAATTATTGAAGTAATTCCCAAAGTGAAAATCGTGTACTTGATACACCTGGAAATTCTCAAAGAATCTGGGATCCTGATTTTGGTGGGTTACCATACAGTGAGTAATACATCCTAGAATGAAATCTGAATCCCTGACATACATATTTCCGAAAGAGGTACAAAAATGCGGTAAAAATTATGCCGTATTTAGGCCCGTTAGGGTAAAGAGACTCAATTAAAATTATTCCATTTATCTAATTCATTTTTCAGATCTGCGATTAGGCTACAAAATTAGAAGATTCGCGATTTATAATCGCTTAGAAATGACAATTTCTCTAATTTTAACAATCATTAAACAGCGTGAATGGAAATAGTCGAGCTTTAACAATCAATCAGTATAAAATGAGAAGCCCGTATCATTCGTTCGAGTTTTTCTTTTCGAAATCTCAAACCGCGCGCGATTTATCGTTGCGGATAGAGCGCCACCATTTCCTGAAATCCGGCGGCGGGAAATTACCCCGATAATTCCGATTGGTTGGAAAAGTCACGTTGTAGGTTTTTGATTCGTCAAAAGTGCAACCGAGACCGAATTTAGTTCCGTTCTCAAACACTCATGACTCATCGCCTAACGCGAACATTCTATGCTACGCATTCGTAAAACTACATCATTCGAACTACAATACGCGTTTATTGATTCCTGCGCGAACCCCGATGCGCACTACTTTTCTCTCTCTCTCTCACACACGCACACGCGTTCGCTCACAGGTATACGTATGTATGTCGTATAGTTTGTCCTCTCCCCACGCCTGACAACGCGACTTTTCTGTACCTTCTTCGGCTGTGTGATAATATTTTATCGTTAAAAACCCCGCGACGAATCAGTAACCGCCGTTCGGTCTCCCAGAATAAGTAAGTGATCGATAAATCGTATTTGTCCCCGTTACCAGAAGAAAAGGGACGAGGGTTGATATTTTATTTCCGCCTTGGCGATAACGAGTCGCGTTCAAAACGGGCGGAGACTCAATTTGACAGTTAAACACGCAGTTCCGTGTCGTCGGTGTCGTCGCGCGGTTAATTTCTCTCGATCTCTATTCCTCAGTTCGCGTTCAGATACGTGAAAATTTATATTCAGTCGCTCGAAGTCCTTTTCGCACCGCGGTAGAATCGATTGGACGCGAATAGTCTCGATTTAGAGAACGATAAAAAATAAAAAAGAAAAACTAATTCGTTAGGTGAGTCTGTTTCTTTTCCTCTTGACCTGTGACCCTCGAGTCTGTATCGTGTCGTTGAATAACGTCCGTGAACGGAGCTAATTCGATACAATCTATCCTCTCTGTCTCTCATACGTAATGTGAAATTTTCGGCCTGCTCATTCAGGTGTGCGATTTTATTTCCTCGCTCCACGAAACCGTCGTTTCATCGTCGAATAATTATTTCTATTTAAGAATTCGGTGACGATCGTCATCAGCCGCTTTGACCCCGTGATTTATGGGTTCGCTTTTCTTCTTTCCCGATTAAAGTATGTTTTGAAATTGTTCTCTGGGTCAAAACATGGAGATCGGACTTTTCGCCAATTTCTCTTGTGCCTAGACGTCCCATTATTATTCCTCATTCATTAACTTGATCATCCAGAGAAATCTGTATGAGAAAAAAAAAGTACGAACCGGTTTTAGTCTAGCTACATCAACCTTGTTCTCAGGTAGCACCTCGCAGACCTTTTTTTTCACTTACAAACTAGGAAGAATTTCGAAACTCACCTAATTGACCAACGATTCGAAAACTCTAGTTCAGCAGGTCTGATCGAATTATCAAAAGTCAGCACATTCTTTCCGACGCCTCTATTATTCGATGTTGCAAATCGAAAAGCGGATCATATTACGCACAGATTGTATTATTTTTTTTCATTTCCACGCTATTATTGTGCAATCTCTGTTTACACGATCGATTATCGTCCGCAGGCTCTTCTCGAAAAGATGACTGCGTCCAAGAGCTGGTTCCCGTGGAAGAAGGGAAGCTTCCTACTCCTGATCTTGATCGGTTCTATTCTGGCTTACGATACTCAGAAACACGGCTCTTTCAAAGGTATTTATTCATCTGTTAGAATTAAGCATTTAACGAACACTAAACAAAAAAGAAAAAAAGCGCAGTTAGTGATTGAAATTTGTCTTTTCAGCTTCCAATACTAATAGGTTCCTGACGGAGAGTGGTATCTCTGCTTACGGAGAACACGCCTGGAGTAGAGTCAGACTGTATTCTTCCAAAAGTCTTGAATTCCTGGAAGCCAGTGCTCCCGAGTATTACAAAGCCGTTGCTGAATTTTCAACGCCTTACGTTAAATTGGCAGGAGATTTGTGCCTTATTTCGAAGAATGCGTTCGTCAAAATCTACTCGAATATTGTCGTATACGCACATCAGAAAGCACCTGTGGTTGTCGCAAATGTAAGTATTCTTATCGTTCGAAACGACGTTGTCTGGACAATGGCAGAGAAAATATTCGGAAAAATAGCAAAACTGAGTATTTGGTCCTTTGTAGAAATTTGAATTGTGTATTTCACGTTTACAATCTGTATTCTGTCCACAGATCAATCACTACGCGCCCGGTCTTTTGGACAACATACAAAAACAGAGCGTCGTGGCAATAGAATTCGTCAAGACCTATTCTGCTATGGCTGGCGATCAAGCGAACATTCTTGTGTGAGTATCTCTCGTCTCAATGAAGCCAAAAGTCTGGTGTCTACATCTTTTGTAGCTTGGAACTATTTATGAGTTTTGCACATCTACTCATTTCTCTACACTTTTATGGCATAGAGAAAGTTTTTTACTTTGTTCTATTCTAATTGAAACTTTCTCTGAAATTACAGCGGGCACTTGAACTCTGAGAACCTGCGAAAATACACGTCGCAAGCGATCGATACGACCCAGACGTTTGCCAGCCAAACTTACAACTGGGTGTACGAGAAGGTTCAGACATTATCGAAGGTTCATTGAATTCTGAAATCAGAATAAAAAATGCCTGTCTAAAAAATTCCATTTCAAATACGGTTTCGGTAATAATCGGGACGAAGTATTCAACAGCATTTACGTTCGGATGGTAAAACACAAAAAAAAAAAGTATACATGATTTGAAAAGCTGACTATGTAAGCAATTTTAATCGTAAGATCTTGTGAAGATTTTGTGTCGTTACCTTTACGTGGTTATTATTTAACTGCTATATAAGGTGTGCCAAAAGAATCTAAAACTTTCGAATGAGGAATTTTATTTTACAAAACTGCTACATCTAGGATGGTGATAAGCATTTACTTATTTTTCATTTTGTCTCGATCAAACAAAAAAAACTCTAAAAATATTTGTGGTACACCTTTATTCACGATCGTTTGATCTCAGCCTGAAGATTTTTGACCCAAGTTGGTTGTTTGTGATAATAATAACAGCATTTTGGATAAATCTATGAGCTATGAGCAATTCAAAAAGAATAAAAACGAAAAATAGGGTCAGGGCAAGCAGGGGAAAAAGATAGATAGATAGACACGTTGTAGTTGAGAGGGAATAGAAATCGAGAATCGCGTAGGTCTTTCCGAACATCAGCATTTATTTCTGAGTCTTTTGAGTTTTAGGTAAGATTGAGATAATAAATTACGATAAAGATGAAAAATTAAATCTGTAAGTAGATAATGTTTTGATGATGAAACTAAAATGTAAAGAAATCAATCCTCATAAATGTGTGACGGTAACATTTAAACAAAAGTCTATTGAGTATTATTTGACTGCATTGAATCCTTTTTTTAGAGATCAGTCGGTGACTATCAAACATGTAATGACGATGTGTATTTCTACATTTAGTATTGATTTCCAGGTTCTCCGTGATACTTTTTTCCCTCGTTTCCTTTTATAGTGAATAAATCTGTAGAAACTGATTGATGTTCACAGTTGAATATTATTATCAAATGGTGTAAAAGATTGTATAATAATGAATTAAAGAAATATCTTACAGAAGTGTTGCATACAAAAAAAATAGATATATATTATATATGTATAATAATTGATGAACGTTACTGGCTATATTGACTATTTCGGCCCAAAACTTCAAAGAGATTTCTATAGGTCACAATTTTAATTGGATTTTTTTATAAAAAAAAACCTGCATCTGAAACTTGTTGAACAAATTTGATCTCTCACCACTTTGTCTGATGCATTACAACGAATGAATTCTTCCAAAATTGTGAACATTTTACTCGTGGTATATCCAGTTGAGAAAATGTGTAGATCGATGTTACTTGAAATTTTCGATGAACAAATAATCATTGATAAAGCGACTCCGGTTGAAGCTGGAATATCGATAACGTTAAATTGATAATGAATTTCCAGAACTCATTTAAAAAGTGGTGATGTATTAGGTATAGAATTGAATAAATAAAATAAGTTACGTTTATTACCATACAAATTAATCTTTAACATATTTCATTCCTTATCTCAAACAAAAAAAAGTAACCAGTCTATATCGATTTCCAATGATTCCGTTATTGTGACCTTATTCAAATCCTCCCGATCGTTGCAAGTCACTTTTCGATATTTCATTCGTGTACTTAGTTTATTGATTAATTTATATATTTATCAATTAGTATCATAGAAGTCCCTGCTGCGCTGCACTCGAAGACTCGTGGAATACAAAATATAATCATGGCATTAAGCTGAGCGGTGGGTATTTTTATTTGGCTTCAATTCACTCGCAAATTTATTATAATAAATGCATCGTATCAATTACTTTAGTATATAAATAATTTCTTACTGTTAATTTCGCAATAAATATTTGCAGGCATTTTTATTTAATTATTTTTTTTAAATTCGTTCGGTAAACAGAAGAATATCATCAAAATGTATTTAGTACTATTGTCTTGCGTCAGTCAGAATTGACAAAGCATTACTTCAAGTAGGCAAGAGTATTATTTACTACTTTCATGTAACTTTGTTATTCATTTATTATTAATTCACGCTATATTTTTTATTTTCTTTGGATCGAAGTACGAAGTAGACCAATATCACTGCATGGCTTAGAATTGAATTTCAGCAGAAGTATAGTTTCGAATTTGAATATGTATATTGTATCCATTTTACTTGCACGTTACAAATTGTAATTGAAGAATTTTGAAAATTCCAAAATAAACTTTCAATGCAAAAAGACTTAGTTTAAGTGTCTTAATATTAAAAATGTGAGTGTAATACGTTAATAATACGCTTATCGTTAAATAAATAATCATAGGCTTAGAGAGGCGAGTTTACAGTTCGTTTGGAAAAAACAGCTTCATCGTATTCTTGTATATCTGGTTGCACAAGTATTCTTCTTCCTCGTCTCTCACACGAGCTAATATCTCCAAAATTTGTCTGAAAATTTCAAGCAAAACGATATTACTTCGGTATTTTCATCAAAAACCATAGAAACGAACACTTACACGATGTTACAAGGCTCGTTACGTCCCTTCACCATGTGGTCAGGCTGCCATTTCTCTTTCTTCGACGAAGGAAAACTCGTGATCACATGTTTAGCCGCCGCGTGCGTCGGCCTCACTTCGCACCACGGGCAATCCGTTTCGATCATCAGTCTATCCGATGGGATCGTAGTCACGGCGAAGAGATTGTCTTCCGTTTTTAGAGAGCTGTAAATCAATCGGAATGTAATTTCCTTCAGATTCAAATGTAGAATCCAAAGTTATCGGAGAAGGGCGACGAACCATCCGTTGATTCCGATATAAAGACCCATTTGTAGTATAGAATTAGCGTCCTCCGGGTTTCCGTCGAAGGAGTGTACGACCCCGCTGGTCAGTTTGTCCTTGTGTTTTCTCAGTATTTGCACAAAATCTTCAGAAGCATTTCTACAGTGTAAGAACATTGGGAGTTTCAGAGTCGAGCACATGCTCAGCTGCATCTCAAAGTACTTTTTCTGGGTATCTTTTGGGCAGAATTGTAATCGATCGTAGTCTAATCCCATTTCTCCGATCGCTACTATCTTGTCCTTATTCTCAGACGCCAGATCGGTCATGGACTTCAAGTACGACTCTGGGTCGCCCGATTCCTCAAACTCGCTGCATCGGGTCGGGTGGCAACCAACGGTGGAAAATAGCCTATCTGTAAACGAAGAAAGACGGACTTTAAAACGTCTTCTCGACTAATATCGTTGGATTTGAGACAACGAACCGTCTGTTTTTGCTAATTCTAAGGCCTTTTTGCTCTCTTCTATGTTCCCAGCTGTGATTATTATTTTTGAAACGTTGTTCGACCAACTTCGTTCCAGGACCTTGTCCAGGTCAGGTTCGTGTTTTTGGGATCCGTTGTATACACCCTGATACATAGGGTCCGTTAAATTGGCCCCGATGTCTGAAACAGGTTATAAAACATCTTAGGAACGTTCCAGCGGGATTCTCAAACAAATTCTCGGGTCTGAAAATATCGAAGATACGTTGAATGACCGTGACTTTGAGTTTTGACAATCGTATCTTTGAGAATAATAGAAAAACAAACAGAATTATTTCACTGTTCGAGTAACTTGGATATACGTTACATTTTTTTACGCAATCTACACGAATTTTGATAAAATTTGCGACCTAAAATAATCAGTAAGGTTTTTGGGTATTGAGTGATAATAAAAATTGTGTAAAACGGATTCAACAATCGCGGATTGTCATCTGCTACTATAGCTGTCATAACCCCAATTCGCGGGGTGAATTCGGGTACGAATTGTGACTCGGTGGTTACTATAAGCGGATATATTGTTTGGATAAATACCTATGAACTTCCTTAAATTCGTCATTGTAGCCCTGAGCATGAAATATATATTGAGCAAGTGTTAGAAAATGTTTTATTTTAAGGTTAGCGACCACCTTCGATATACTTCGCAGGTGGCTGCATTCATTCGCCGCCGAGGCCTACGCGTTACGGTACAGCTCTGACAACAACTTTCGTTACTAATCTGAACGCATCGCGGACACGCGCAACAATCTCATTGGTGACTACACCTTCAAAATCCGATAAATTCGATCACTATCCCCGAATAATTACGCAGGCTTTTCACAAATCGACGAAAATCATCCAGAGAAACAGAAATCTACAAATTTTCATTTAAAAAATTGTAAAAAAAAAACTAACTGTAACAAGCGATTGGATTTCGCAGACATGAGTCTCTACATGAATTAGTTAAATATATGTGGAACTGGGTATTTTTCGGACAGAATAAAAGACGCGAGTGTAAATCATCGGTTTATTATTAATCCATGTTTTGCGTCGATGACATAGATTATCATATATTGTTACATGAATTACAGCCAAAGGCAGCAGACATTGATATATTTTTCATGTATTAAAAAAAATAATAATAATAAATACATCTTTATTCGTGATGCGTTAACATTTTTTTTTTGAATGAAGATACAAACATGTGAATGTTATTTATTATGCCTGAGTAGCCGTTATGATACTGGCTAAAATATTTTGTTTAATTCTTTACCGTATAGAGTGAAGTATATGAAATACATAGAAAATATTATGTTATATTAATTATTAGGAATTGTGGATTTGAAATACCCATTCGAATAAACAACGAGTTTTAATGTCCTGGCTTAGGCACTGTCTAAAATATCGGGATGCTTATCGAAGGTGCAATATCGATCTTCATTGGCGATAGAAATCCATTTAAACAGCCTGAAGATGAATACCAATGAATACGAATATCGTGCCCTCTAGTTATAACAACGCCGTTCGATTCTGCTTAGTATTTTTCCTAGTAAAATTGTCCAAAGACTTGCTGAAGTCATTACCTCTCCTTCTTTCCTTAGTTATTCTAGCAGATTTACAATCCGTGAATGAATTATGAAAATCCTCCAGTGTTCTTATCTCCCTACTGCAACGACTTGACTATCGCGTTTATCTTTTCAACAATGTCTTCCTTCTTCTTAACAATCACAGACTCAGCCTCGACGAACGGCTGTCTGCCAATTTTTCCCGGGATCAATTTCTCAAAGTACAAAGTTTGCTGTTGATTATAGAGCTCCTTCAGAGACTTGTCCAATTTCTGAAGCTCTTGAATTCGCTCGTACACGTCGCCGGGCTCTCCTTTCAGCTTGAGACTCAATTCGGTGATCGCGTTCGTCGCGTTTTTGTACTCCTGGTTGACGCTCTTGACTCCGGCTTGGAAAGTGCTCGTGTTCTTGTTCGTTTTAAGGTCGGCCAACTGGTCGTCCAGGTCGTTGTAAGAATTAACTCTTCGGTCCTGAGCAGCCAGGATCTTCTCACATTGACCGGCGATCCTGAGCTTGCTCTCCGAAGCCTCGTCCTTGTTGATGGAAAAGTCGAGTCGAACGTAGATAATTACCAAAAGGAACAGAAGGTACAAGGCAACGACGACCAGCAGAGGCTCCTGCAGCATCAATAGCCGTGGGAACGTGTATCTCAGCTGGAAATCCTGGATATGATTCTCCACCAGGTTGTTTTTCGTTATCGTGATCACAGGGCGACCCTTGGTGTCCAGATAAGTAAAGTGAAGGGTGTCCGGAAGACGGTTCACGCCGAACGGAGTGTTCAGCTTGATGCCGTGGGATCCTTCCGGGAGAATTATCTTCGTGACCAATTCCTCAACAACCATATCGTCGAAGACATGGTCCAAGAGTCTCATTCTCAGTAGGTACTCGTCTCCGTAGTTGAAGAGGTATTCGTAGCTCGGCACATTGTATCCGATGACGTACTGAGTCTTCCATCCTCCGAACAGAGGGAATCTGGGTCTGAGATTCAGCTCAACCGCATCTTTACGGATCCTCATGTGGGAAGTGGAGATGTTGCCGATCTCATCTCTGTAATAAACGTCCGAGGCAGCTGCGGGCAGAATGGTGTTGAAGTTCTGGATGCTGGATTGACCGGATTTAGACTCTCTGGCATAATCGTAACGCGAGAAGGATCCCTTGAGCAGAGCCCCGGTGTGATAGAGGTCCAGGGTTTCCTCAATGGCGATGTTTCCCCAGTGTGAGATCTCAATGACTCGTTCAAGCCTCTTGATGGTCAGGAATTTGTTGTTGTTCTCAAAATGCACGCTCAATTCTTCGACGGTGAAGGGAGCCACCTTTTCGTACGGACCGTAGGTGATGGTCGCGTCGTTCTGGGAGACAGGCTTTACCTTCGTGTACGTCTCTACGTTGCGAGACGGCAGGGTGATGACGGTGGTTTGTTTTGCGACTGGGTAAGGCGAGAAGAAGTACACGCTGCCAAAGTAGCGGACGAGCTGCTTTTCCTTCTGGGTGATCTCCTTGGGGTGCGGGATGAGTTCGTGGGTGAAAACGGTCTCGATTTCGACGGAGATTGAGCGTCCGGGGCTCAGGGCATCCTTGAAATCGATTCTCAAGAAGTCTTTGTCCGTATGGCCTTGCACTTTGGTTTCGGTTATTTTGAGCAGACTTCGGCTCGTGTCTCTGGTCTGGGCGTTTATGTAGCTCAGATTATCCTTCTGAGATTGTTGGATCGAGTAGAGGAAGGATTTAGCGGGATTTTTGCCGGTATTTTCGATCGTGATTTTGTTAACAATCTTGACGAGCTGCGACTGGAGATCGATACTTCTCTCGGCATTTTTAATAGCCAGATCAGAATTTATCGGCTCGAAATTAGCCGAAACCAAACAGCAACACGATACGAATAATATTAAACTCGTTACTTTGAGACGGGACATCGTTCTTATTGTATTTTAAACCGACGTTACTAACTAACGAACAACTTGCCGACAACTGTCGACGTGCACAGACGTGGTCCACGCGTTACACGCCGGTTAGAGCCCTCCTTTCACGTTCTGTAAAAAATCGACGTGAACGCAGCCGTTCGATAATCCCACGGTTGCGTTTGATTTTTATATTGTTTTCTTCACGTTAAATATTATGCAGATTGTTGTTTAAACTTATTTGAAAGCAG
This sequence comes from Euura saliciscinereae, assembly GCA_018420115.1. Taxonomy (NCBI): domain Eukaryota; kingdom Metazoa; phylum Arthropoda; class Insecta; order Hymenoptera; family Tenthredinidae; genus Euura; species Euura saliciscinereae. Next base: position 11,752 of record JAFFZH010013780.1, on the reverse strand, counting down.
AAACGAATCATTATGTAATGTAAACATTTATATTAGGGAATCAAGCTCGTTTTGGAGCATTGTGGTAATTTTTCTATACGACACTCGCGCCTCTCAGTAGCAACCGCCAAACATCACACATATTCGAAATATTGATACGAATAGATTATAGATAGTCAATTATTTTTGATAATTCTGTATAATTATCAAACTATTGAAATAATCGGAATGAAAAAAACAAACAATTAATGAAAATAACGCCTTTTGCCGGTGTTTTTTTTTCCAGATTGCATACATTATTTTGTTTCTTAGATGGTAACAAAGTACGCGTATACATGAACCACGACATGAACGACTGTATCCCAGCTGAAGTTGGCCCCAAATCGTAACCATTCAGGGATCTCATAGCCTCTGAAACAAATGCCGATTGCGAATCATAATTGCCGATTGCAAATCGCGCATGCGCACTGGATTTCGGCTGTCCAGTTGTCCACTCATTGGAAATTCACCCTGTATACAGGAATATATTGTTGCTGAAATGTATATATTTATTATCTTTCAAATTAACAATAAATTCTGTCTAATATGAATAAATTTTCACTAGAATACATTAATTTATTATTGTACAAATTACCAATATGTAGATTCCGTCTAAATTGGACTTGTAACACTTGCCGCTTACTTTTACTTTTTACATACTTAATAGTAGTCCGAATTCAAACAGTCAACCAACATTCACCCCTTGTATGAATAATGCAATGAAGATTTGAACTACGGATTTTTCACCACAATTAGCCAATAGTTAAGAAAAAAAAAAAAATTCAATATAGTATATCAATGTTGCTCTTGATTACTTCCAATTAATTTTCCTTTTTGTCCTCTATTTTATGCTCTGTTGGAGTTTCGTTTATGGTGACTGTCTCGTCTCCTCGTGACTTGTCGACCGGATAAAGCCACCTCTGGTAAAGGTAGATGAGGAATACAGCATCGTCACGGAAACATGCAATCCTGTGCATGGTCGGCGTTGCCAAAGCAAACGCAAATATGTCGTCAATGATAGTGTTCAATGCTTTGTACGTGAATACGCGCCATGGTAAATGAGCAACAGATTTGAGTTTGTAGTTGACGAATAACTGTGGAAGCATGAATAGGAAGCCAAACGTGTAGACGCCGTTCACCGCAGAACGTAGGACCCAGGAGTACCAGCTTCTACGGGGCTGGTACATCAGAGAATACACAGCTCCTCCGACAATCAAAGGGTACAACAAGTACGACAAGTACTTCATGCCTTCTGCATCGAACTTTCGCGTTCTTTCTTCTATGGAGCCACATTCGATCTTCTTAAATTGAATGCGGGGCAGCCAATTAATTCCAGTGACCAACTCAATTCTCAAAATTTTCATCGACTTCCATACTTCAATCACTGCAGCCATGCCTGCAGGGATGTAAACCAGCATCATCGCCTGATTGTCGAGTAGATATAAGAATATAACAGCCTGACTGAAAGCGCGCGAAACAACAGTGCAAACACTCAACCCTGCGAGGTTGTTCCTGCCGCGCCAGAAACTGGCGTCGCTTCTTAACGAAAGAAAGTCAAGCACAAAGTGTAATAGACAGATTAAAATTGTTGCCCCGAGCTGGTACACATTGGTGTTTGCAACGCCGTCTCTTATTTCGTGTATATCCATTTCCGAGAAACCACGCTCCCTCAGGTCCAGCAGGGCTTCTTCTAGGAGCACGTTAAATCTCAATTTTTCAATCGATGTAGGGGTGTAAGTAAACGCAACGTGCATCGTATCATTTTGAGGGAATATCTGCACCAAGTCTGTTCGTCGAGTTTTAAGGGAGTCGTACTTTACAATCGGTAGGTACTTTCCGCGTTTCGTCACCCTCAAACCTCTGGCAAGGTCTGAGGGTAAGTCGCGCACAGGTAGCTCAATATCATCCGTTACCATAGCCAAAGTGATTCGACTCCTCAAGTGAGAAACAGGCTTTATGAAAGGCTCGTTAGCTTCTTCATTGCCCAACTCGTCAAACGGTGCAGTTTCCGGTACTGCATATTCCGTCAGTTCTATTCTGGTGTAGACCGCTGCTGGTTCTTGTTCGATTTCGTAGTATGCATAGCGAGGTAATTCTTGATACGGTGGCTGGACTAGAATATGCATAAACAACGTTCCGTTTTCTCGAGTTTCCTTCGGTATTGGAATCTTTAGTTGCACACAATGCGGATGCCGATAATCGAACGCTTCCGCAGTGTAAACATGGTCGAGTCCCAGGGCTTGGCTGTAAAACGAGGTGTAGATTTGAAGTTCGAGATGTGGTTCGGTGCTCAAAAAAGATGCCAGACAAACTTCGCCCTCGACACATGGAGGCAGTACAAACAGGAACGACAAGGTATAGATTAAATACGTTATGTACGACAGAAAAACTCCTGATAGTATCAAGCTGATAGATGGCCACCACATTATAACAGAGAAATTATTGGATGTCTACAATTTAGTCAATTGAACCAAACTTCTCTACTCCCTGATGTTAGATGTAGGAATCGATAGAGGATATGTAACGTTTTTCCCTCACTTTCGTGTGAACTGACGATAAGGAGATAAAATCAGTCATTGTATGCTTATTGTGAAGTGATTTTTATCATAATGATGAACCAATCCAGCCAATCAGATCATAGCGCCTAACTTCAAAGCGGTGCTATTCGACATCTGATTGGCACATTATTATGATGAAAATCATTTTGATCCCAACGCGAATGCACGTGTTCAGGAAATAATCGATACTGACATAATCGATGGTTGAAAAATGAACAATCGATTAGATCAATCGATAATTCTGTGAAAAAACGATATATCGATGTTAATTGCAAAAAAAAATTCTATTCATTTTGTAGCCCGTTTTTTCTTCTCCACAATAGACACATCATCAAAGGTAGGCCGATCTTCATTTGTCATTCACTATTATCAAACGCAATATGATGTTGAGCACTAATTGTTGAAAAGTCGTAAAAAAAAACCTGTGTATGAAACATAAATATCGAATGTTATATTTTGATGTTGAATAAAAAGACTCGGATTTATTCGGCAATTAATATTTGATAGCCGTATTCATTTGCAGCGAAACTGGCCAGTGAGTGCGAAATCCTTATTTGTCCACCAACCGGAAGCTGCTTGCAATGAGGATCAACATAGTCAACAATGCTGCTAAATCGAATAGATAAAAACTGCAGTAATCGCATGGGAGACGTCATATATTTACTTATAATTTACATTCTATTTCGTAGCCTTTGATTTTCGCCGAATTGTAAAAAGGCGTCATAATTTTTTCGTAAGCTGCTAAGGTGTAAAATTGAAAGATAAGATGCAAAACCGCGATTCCGAAGCAGATGGTTTTTGAATTTGGCGGGGTATTCAGAGCGCCATCTACTATCACGTGTTCGTTCGTTCGTTACTTCGTCTGCGTTTGCTGATAAAGAGACCGGCATGATGTTATCCATCGCTAAAGATTCATTGAAAAAGTCTCAAAATTTTTACCTTTACAAAAAGTCATTCAGTCGTGTTTCTTCGACAAGCGAAAGTTTCACGCAACGAATTAAACAGCTTCAAAATCGAGGACTGTCCACGGAAAATGGTTAGAGTTTTTACATTCCTTAGAAGATCCTATAACCTCTGAGTATGATGCAATTTAAAAAAACGTGTGTTTCTTTTATCAAACATTTAATCTCATTCTGCCTCCTTGCCCTAACTTTCAGCTAACAATCAACTAAACCGAGGAATCCAAAAATCAGAATCGACAAATCGAAGGCTTTCTCAAAATCCTCGTCATCAAACAATCGACTCAGCCAGAGCTCAAGGGTAAAGTAAAAGTGTTGAAGTCTCTTCTCGAATGATCTGAAGTTTTAAATTACTGTCTAACTCTAAAAATAAAAGAAATTGGAGTGGTCGTAAACACAAATATGATTTTAAAGTTGTTCCGATATTCCCGTTTTCCGTAGATCATCAGGTTCAAAAGGAGTAGAAGAAAGTAGAATCGACATGCTGGTGAATAATTTCCTGAGAACTCGCCTCGCCGACAGGCATGGGACTCTGCTGCCAAAAACGATGCGACATCTCAATTCCATCCATCTCCAATCGTTCGAAAGCACTTTTGAGAATTATTCAAAACTCTCCGGTTCCATGCTCAACACGAGCAGAAAACTTGATCGAAATAAACTACCCGAGCCACCGACTCGGCTGGAGAAGTTTTCTGCAGGAAACACCAGGCGTTTTTTGTTCATGGAATCGGTTTCGGGTCCGTTTGCGATACAGTCCAGTGCATTTCACACCAGCGCTCCGTCTCCTATATTTATAAACGTGCCAAGCAGGGTTTCGATCGATGGTAAAATGGGAAGTCCGGCTCAGAAGCAGAAGTCGTTGGCAGAAAACGATGTCGAAGATCATTCCGAATCTCACAGTCGAGAGTTTGACTTCACTGTACAACACTCGAAGAGTGACGCTCCTAAGAGAACCTTTGACGATTATGAACACGAGATTGGGAAGAAGTATTTTCAAAACGAGGCAAATTTCCAAGAGAAAAATAACGTTTCCCATAGAAAAAGTGCAGGCGTGGGAAGACGGCACACGAAAAGAGCGAGTCAGACTTCGAATATCGATTCTTTGACGGAAGGGGACAAGAAAGCCCCTGAATCCGAAGCTTTCAACCAAGAGAGTGAGCGCTTGAAACTATAATGTGAATTTTAGGCCATTTACAAACACAATGTACGACGGTCAGAACATTGAATGATATTTTATTTTTTGCAGAGATGGAAAAACTCTTCCCTGATCCTAGATCGACGTTGCACAGAGCGTATTCAATCGTCAGCGCAGAGTTGAAGGACGCCAAGTATAAGCCTGAATTCAGTTACAACGTTGTACAGGCTCCAGGTACTCGTCAAGGTGTGATCAACAAGAAATCTCAGCACTGGGAATGTACCTGCACAGTACTATGGCCGAGTGAGATGAGATTCTCAGCCACGGCTAAAGGCAAGGCTGAAGCTGCCAATGTTGCGGCTCTCAAATGCTTGCACCAATTACAAGTTACCGGGAAAATGAAAAATGGTTTACCCATGCTCTACGATTCGGCCGAGATCAAAGATATTCTTAGCAAACCTGCGAAAATAGAAGTTGACCCAAAGACGCTTTGTATTGTTAACAAACTGCTAGAATGGTACCGCAGTGTAAGTATCATTACTGAGAAGGAAACGAGCAGTTTTCACTTCATCAACTGCATTTGCATCGGAAGACACTGAATATTTCACCGATGTAGCCAGATATCAGTTGTATCATGAGTTAAAGTTTAATCTCGTCATGAAAAAAAACGTTCATTATGGTGAAACAATATTTTGTTTTTATTCACAGATGTCTAACTGTGATGGGAAATAGTTCTATAAATTGATTTGACACGAAATTATGAAATTTATGGAGCAAAATTCACACAATTTGAACAGCTAAACATCGAAATTCAATATCAGTTTTTCTATTTCCTAATTTATATAATTCAATTTTTAAGGATGAAGTATTCATCAACATATAATCCTATGAAATTTACAAGTACAACGACTTCGTCGATTAAATTCTTGATTTTTTCTCAAATTATTTCTACCAGAAATGTATAATTGTAAAAAAAATGAGAGCTCTTCAAGTGAGACCTCGGAATCGAATAATAAATCGAATTCTCTAATTATTCTAGGACATAGTGCAACTTTTGGAGACTTCAAAGTCAACCGAAGTGAGTAAAATCGGTGGAACAGAGATCGAGGTGATGGACAGCGGCGAAGAAATGTACGAAGGCGGAGAAGAAGAAACTTCTGGATCAATAAACGAACTGACTCTACCGTCTAACAGTATCACCGATCCTCTCAGGGGTACACCGCTTATGGAACATAGCTCCGCAGCTCTCAACAGAAGAGACACGGACATGTACCAGAAACTCAAAGAGCGGCAGATGAACAGCCGCAATAATTTGCCTATCATGGATTACAGGTAAAATAATTTATGATAAAAAACATCTTTTTTTTATTCCTCAGGATTTGGATAACATTTTCTTCACTTTAGGCTCTCTTCACATCCGGATTGAGGCACCAAATTAATAGATCTTGTCAAAATCGAAGATATGCAATTTAGTGAAAAAAGCAAAGATACATTTTTTTAGATTCAGGTAGAATCGATTTTGTCTTGGCTCGACTTTAATTACAGATTGGGGAAGCAAATATCAATCTCTATATCTGTATTCGACTTATATTCGAGAATTTTTAAAAAAATTAGCCGCATGAACTGAATGATCTTTATTACCGACGGAGGATTCTAAAATTTGAGAAATAAAATGCAATTTTTATGATAAAAAGCATGTTCTGAAAAAATATTCCATTCTTTACACACATTTGATAACAGGACTTGAGTCAAACTACAGATTTTATTCAAGTTTCAAGTTCAGGCCCAAGCATCAACAATTATAAACTGATATGCTACTGCGTTTGTTCATAAAATTCGTCGAACATTTGAATTGTAAAATAAAAATTGAAAAGAAAGATGGAAAAGTTGAATTTGAAGAATCGAGGTCCACTTATAGTCGGATTAATACGATAATTCAAGCATTTTTCTGCGTAATTTGATCAATGCAGACTTCAAAGTGAGTGAAGTCGATGTTTTCCTTGCTAGAATCGATCTATAACGCCAAATTGGTGCAAAATTGTTCTAAAATCGAAAAGTAGCGTCTCAAATATGGAAACGATTTCATATTCATATTTTTCCGCTCGCGTTTAATGAAAAAAAGATGCGCGCGCATGTGACGCGCACTCGCTCGCCTCGAGTCTAGATCGAAGGCGAGAAGCACCGGATCGGCCTTGCTCGGGTCTATGACCTCCAAATTGGCTTATCGCCATTGAATGGGGCGAATCTATTCGCGATATGAGCGGGCGTCCCTTATGAAATTGAGAGCATATTTGCCGCGACCTCGACCCACGAAATAAACGACGAAACAGAGTTTTCTAGGCGGTTGGCCGCATTTTTAGACTCTGGTGACCCTGACGGGCCTCGCACTCGGGGGACTAGGAAGCGCGAGCCTTCTCGACGGCCTTGGCTGCCGCTGGTGGCCGTCAAGTGACGATAAAATACGACTGACGGCCTCCAAGCGACGAGCTGACCGTGATTTTCGCGATATGTGACCTCCAATCCTCGTTTTGCAAACATTTGCGCCGATTACGATGAACCAGCCTCGATATTGGCCTTGGCATTCATTTTTGCGAGGTTTTACGCCGACCTCGAAATTTCGCAATTTCATCCCATGACATTGATTATCGATATTTCATTGACGTCGATGAATAGCGTGATTTAATTTTTGAAAAAAAAACAAAATGTATTTTGCGCTGGGAGACGAATTTTTTATTTTTTTTCAATTTTTTGCTAGTTTAAAAATTAGCGATTTTCGATTTTTGTTTTCAAAAGCCAAAATAATCATCTCAACGATCTTTGAATTTCGTGACCTTCCGGCGCTATCGGTTATCCGCGCGTGGCGGCTAATTTTGTCATTTGAAAACGAAGGGAGGGGATACGTGACGTAATTTGACGAACATCAATGACCGTCCAATTACGTAAAACTTCCGCATGACGCTTAAATGACGTATTAATGTCGCTCGGATGCTTGGCGGAAAAAATGAAGCGATAACTTCTATAATAAGAATCTTAATTTTTTTTTTTTTTATAAAACAATTTTTTAATCACAATATCACGATGAATAGTAAAATAATTGGCGATAAAACTGATTTTCCAATTTTTGAAAACAGTATTTTCTATTCAGATTGAAAATAATGTTAATGACTCAATTTAATTTTTTCAAAAATCTCATAATTATAATGACATAAAAAGTACATTTTAATTCATACTCCATAGATCTCTATGATATTTTATGCGAGAAATGTTAGAAAATATTTCGAATTCATCTTAAAACGAGCAATTCAAATTATTAGAATGAATTTTGAATACTGCATTACGAAAAGTTGAAAACTAATCATTAATAAATGAATTTGAAGAAGAAGAATGTTATTCTTGAAGATTGCAATTTCACAATTGCAAAAAATTAATATTCATACTTCAACAATTGATAAAATACGCGATAATCAATTAAGAAGAGTAATTAATAATAATAATTAACAACTATTTTCTTTTTGTTGTTTTTTTTTTAGAGAGGATATCATAAGCCAACTGGAGAGCGAACGTGTTTTGTTGGTAAAAGGTGAACCGGGATGCGGGAAGAGTACGCAGCTGCCGCAGTTTATACTGGACCATTTTACGCAACAGGGAAAAGGAACAGATTGCAACATCATAATCACACAGCCTCGTAGAATATCTGCTATTTCACTAGCCGAGCGTGTTGCCCAGGAGAGAAAAGAACGATTGGGCGAATCGGTCGGCTACCAAGTCAGATTACAGAGCGTTTTACCCCAGGGTCCAAGCGGCGGGGTATTGTTCTGTTCTACGGGAATACTTTTGAGAAGATTGCAGAATAATCCGAATTTGCTCGGCTGTTCGCACGTAATTTTGGACGAAGCACACGAACGCGATTTGAACACGGACATACTGATAGTCTTGTTGAACCGAGCGCTGCAGAAAAATCCAGATTTAAAACTAGTGATAATGTCTGCGACCATAAACGCCGGCTTGTTTGAAAAATACTTCAACTGCAGCACTATAAACGTTCCCGGCTTTACTTATCCAGTGAAAATGCACTTCTTGGAGGACATGCTGCAGCTCGGGATCAGAGGCGTGACTTCGCAAGTCATGTCTCTGCCAAATCCCGCGCCAAACTCGGAGCAAATGGCGAAAGTGGTTCAATGGATTTCAAAAACCAAGCCGCAGGGGGCGATATTGTGCTTCTTGCCCGGATGGTCAGAAATACAAAAGCTCAAACGAGAACTGGAGGAAGTCCTCAACCAGAGGACTCACGTAATCCTACCGGTTCACTCGAGACTCCCGCATTCGGATCAGGCCATGATCTTCAACCGAGCTCCCGAAGGAGTGAGGAAAGTCATTCTTGCAACAAACATAGCGGAGACCAGTATAACTATCAACGACGTCGTATACGTTGTCGATTCCTGCGCGCACAAGGAAGTCAGGCTCCAGCACGACACCGGTCTATCCAGTATCGACAATCAATGGGTCTCTCGGGGAAATATAAACCAAAGGTACTAATCGTACTCGAAATGGCTCAAACTTGATTTTGGCTATTCTAGCTCACGCCTTTCTTTATTTTCGGCAGGAAAGGAAGAGCCGGTCGTGTGCAGCCCGGCGAGAGCTTCCACTTCATTACCAAGGACAAGTATAAGTCCCTCGATGAATTTCCGACTCCTGAAATTATGCGGGCTGAACTACATAAAGCAGTTTTAGACTGCAAGACATACACTTCGGAAAAAGCGGCTGAATTCTTCGCCCAGATGCCGGAGCCGCCTAGAATAACCGCCGTTCAACAAGCAGTGAGCGAACTGATAGAAATCGGCGCATTGAATCAAAACGAGGATCTCACAGCCTTGGGAAAAAGGATCGCCCTATTTCCCATCGATCCAAGGCTCAGCAAAGTCATGGTTTATTCGACAATTTTCCAGTACGTGTTTGATTATCGATTATTTATTTTGTTTGATATTGGCAATAATTTGTTGAATTTAACATAAACTCGACTGTATGAGGAACACGGTTGAAACCGAAAGTGAAATCTATACAGAACGTGTTCTACTAAGAGAGAGAGAGTGTAGAGCCAGGTTGAGGGTCAAAGGAACAGTGAAAGTGACCCACTGACACGAAAAGTGGGCCACCTCTTGGCCTGGTAGCATCATTGTAGGAAAGATGTCAGGTCGTTGAAAGTGAGAGTGACCGACTATACCACTTAGTCTTTCACTTTCAGTGTAAACCTGTATCGGTCTCTGGGTACATCGAGTCTCATTTCGTTCTTTCCTTGCAGGTGCGTTAACCCAATCGTGACATTGACCTCGGTACTCTCTTCGGATTTCGAGATATTCGCGGACAGACTCTTCGACAAATCTCCGATCAGGAGATTGAAACAACAGTTTGATCCTGCTAGTGATCATCTCGCCCTGGCGTGGCTATTTGAACAATGGAATTCACACAATGAGAATGACCAACGTCAAGCACAACAGTTCACCAGGCAAGCCCAGCTCCAGTTCGGAAGAATGATGGTCCTCAAAGGTAATTCTCGTATTTTTTTAAATATCCTTCACAATTTTATAACTTTTGATATTTTCTGGCAATCCGTCATAGATCTCAGACAGCTGTACGCTCAGCATCTCACTCAGAGTCGAATGATGGATTCGTACGAACGTTGGGAGAACTTGGATTCGAGGGTGAACAAATATGCGACCCATGACGAGTTAGTTAGAGGTGTACTTCTAGCGGGACTGGATAAAGTACTTCAAAGGAAAGACGGGGATTTCAAAAACGGAAGATTGAAGAAAGTTAAGAACGTTATGTCGATGCAGTAAGTACCACGCTAAAGAAATCCGAATAATAATCTCTGCTCCTTTCTTGCTCTCTAAAATAATATTCCACTTTCAGAGACGGACACAGAGCAACGTTGACCCCCGACAGTGTAAATTACAACAGAGAAAAATGGCCCAGTCCTTTTCTCACCTACCAGAGACATGTTCATAGCACGGAAAGAAGAACCACCCTGATTCGGGAGACCAGTCTCGTCTCTCCACTCACCGTCTTGTTATTCTGTCAAGGACAGATTGAGACGCGTAACGTAAGTTGCTCACAATCAGCCATGAAATTTGGTAGACTTTAAAATCTCAAATTTAATCGGAATTTATTTTCAATCGTACGTAACGCAGAAATATAATATAATATCTTTGAACGTTATTGTTTCAGTACCGAAAGAATGACGTAGACACCAAGGATGTCATGTTGACATTCCAAGGGAAGAAGAACGTTAGACTAATTTGTGATCCAGAGTGAGTGAACCATTTTTCGTTCTTCATTCTTTCTTTACTTGCAAAGTACGACGTTTGATTGATGTTAAAATTGTCCAATTTACAGAACTGCCCAGTCGCTCTTGAACCTGAGGGATTCAATGCACAACTTAACGCGTTACTACATCGAAAATCAGGGATTGGGATATCGTCATCAAAACCAAGCAACGATTGAATCCTACAAACAGCAGCTTCTGGATTTATTGAGTAAATTGTTAGGCGAAGCAAACGCGCAGACAAAATATTCTGAAGTAGTGTCCAATGACGCCGAAGACGACTGGTCGTAGTAGGTGTTCTATACTTAGTATCATATCCCCATGATATTACACAACATAAATTATATGTTACGTTACATCTAAAAGCCGAAATCAATGCCCTAGAAATATAGAACAAATCCAGACGATTCAAATTTCACACTATGGCATATGCAAAGAATGAGATGTAAAACAAATTTCATAGATGATGATTATTTATTTAAGTATTATAATTATTTTACGTAGGAGTTAGAATAAATGTAAATTTGTATCTAAAAATCGTTGGTTTCATTTATCTGGTAGCTATCATAACGATGGCCGCTATTTATATTGCCTTATGTCTTGGTGTCCAGTCATAAATGTCATATCTGAAAACGTTTCGACTAAATAGCGTAAGTCCTATGCTTATACACGGGAGTTAAGCCTTCACACGAGACATTTTCAGAAAGGACTTTGGTGAAATGAAAGTCACGTGACCTCGATATGATTTACACTTGGAATT
>JAFFZH010013778.1:1445-16585 GCA_018420115.1 Euura saliciscinereae | reverse complement strand
ATCGAAATATATATAATTTTTTATCGATGTCAAACGAAAAATAGTGATTAAAAGAAGACAAAAAACAAAAAATGAAAATGAAAATTGAAAAAAAAAAATCCAAAAAAATAAGAAAAAAAAAAAAAAAAAAAATAAAATATAAAAATGATGAAATTTTATTACATACTGTATATTATATTATATATATATGTGATGCTTTATCGATTAAATCGCGGGAAAGTGACCTTTATACAAAAATTCAGATGAATAAATTCTCTCAAAAGTAGAGCGTTTGAATTTTTCTGATTATACCAATATTATATATAAAATAAAATAAATAATAATAATAATAATAATATGTGTGTGAATTTTTACATATATAATAAAAAAAAAAATATTGAATTGAAAAAAAAAAGGAAGAAATAAACAAACAAAACAAAATTAACGTTATACCTACGTAGATTAATTAATAATAATAACATCGGGAGAGAATCCTATTTTTTTTTCCTCGTTCTGCAAATTTTCTTCACGAATAATAATAATAATAATAATAATAATAATTGAAAAAATATAAAAAACAATACAGATAAAATGATGTATTTTCATTTTTCATAGAATTACGAAAATCAAATGATTAGACATGAAAGAGAAAAAAATGTTTCTATATCAAAAGTGTGTATTATTATTATTATTATTTGATTTTACGAAAATTGATAATAAAATATAAATATTATAATGAAAATAATTTTCAATATTTTTATTTACGATAACAAATATTGAATCAGTACCTTCTCATGATATTATATTTTCTGGATAATGATAGAAGTATTTTTTATTGTAATAAATTTGAATAATTAATAACAATAATTGATTGGACTAGATTTCTTAATTCAATTCATACTGCAAAAAAAAAATTAGTAGACAATTATGCCAAAGTAAAATCATACAGTAATAAGGAAATCAGGATGTAATGATAATGAATACTGTGTTGCTGATAAGGAGTACATTGCATTATCATTATATTAAGTTTGTTTTCCCGCGTATTAATTAAAGCGAAAAAAAAATTATTTATTACTTAATACTTGTGTATGATAAACATCAATTTAACAGAACTGAGTATTTTGCTAGTTCTACAAATTTCTTGCATAAATAGTAATCAACGGTTCAGCTAAATCTTTCCTAAATGATAACAAAAATAAGTTGTCGAAAAAAAAATAGAATAATAAAATAGTAAAAGCATTCGAAAGCTTCTTCCCTTCGCGCCAATTTTTTTCTTGCAATCTGTCTTGCGATTTGTGTCGAATAATTGAAACTAACAAAAAATAACAATTCTTCACATTTATTCGTAATTATTTTTTCAACAACTGCAGATGAAAAATTATAAAAATCGTTTTATCTTTTTTTTTTTACTGCATTAGAAATACAAAAAACATCATCGAAGTGTAATAAAAAAACCATTTATACTCAATAAAAAATTTGATTTCGATTTTATAAATAAATTGTACCCTATGTTGGAATTTTTCTTCTTATCAATGTTTATTTATTACGTTTTTCATACATTTTTAATCTCCTTATAAATAAAATACACTTTTTCCTAACGTATTTAAATTTATTTTACAAAATATACAATCGTAACAGTTTCTATTTTTTATGAGAAACAAGCATTAAATATCCGTAGATAAAAAAAAAAGTTCTGCATCTCATTACAGTTTCATGTAAAATTCAAATCGTAGTCTAAAAGACACACGAGGATCGTCAAGGACGCGATATAACCATGAACCCGGATATGTCCTTTGCAAATTTTCGTCTGCTACTCGTCCACGCACGTGGTTATACCTAAACTTTTGACAGTTCATAGAGTGAACAATCGAAAGTCCCGCGCGCGCGCGTTTATTACCGACAGAACCTTTTTCCACTCTGGCACTCTCACACCGCAATACATGAATACAAGCAAGATAGAATCTCCAAATAAAACATGGCGTCTGTGTTCAGTTGGACGTTGTCGTGGTGGCTAACAGAGTTTATAAAAAATGTTTAGTCTATCGTTATCTTGAGCCACCGTCTCCCTCCATCCGCCTATTCCGCATCGGCTGTTAACCATCTCGCTAAAAATCGAAAAATTCCGAAGCATCGTTCGATACGTTTTCCCTCCAATTTTTTCCCGCTCTTCGTCCAACGGACTCACGGTATTCCCCGCCGCCACCAAGTCAGTGCGTATGCGATTGTCAAGTGTTTTATCCATTTCATCGTCCGACGATGGCCGATACACCGACGAAGGACGGATACGAAACCCGTAAGTATATTTTTACGTCTATCAAACAGCAAATACCGCACATACAATGTGGATAATGCGTTATGTAGCTCTTTGTTATCATCTAACTTGGCAATAACAAACCCAAAGTTATCAACGTAAGTATAAGTCTCAAGGTTTTTTTTGTTATTTTTTACGGATTATCTTATCCATCGATCTATATCCACATCATCACGCTGTGAGGGGAGATTAAAGCTCTCGCTGGTGATCATTTCGTTCCTTTGTATAAAAATTATTCATCGTTCGATGGACTCGTTCATCCCGTCCGAAAAAGGTAAGAATTTCGTTGTATTCTATAAACGGCCCAGTTTCTGACCCCTCTCGTCATTTTTTCAATCAGTTTAACGATCTGATGAAGAATTATCGTCTGGAGTGAGATAGCGAGCGGTCAGATACTGGGTCCCTACGATGTTATTTTTCTTTCAGCATTGTCGTAGTTTCTGACCCCAGAATTACGATTCACATAACCTCAATCGTATTGTTTTTGTAAAACGTGTCATTCATCTTCTCGTAATAAATACTGTAATTTTATTATTATTATTAATTTCATTAAAAAGTGTAATCAAGATCATTCCTCGTCTGCAATAAAACCCTTCGCTCCAAATCTCTCATTATTGTCCCTAAACCATATCCTATATCCTCGAGAGGTCAGAAACTGGGCCTTTGCAATTCCGACCTGTATAAATTGCAGAGGGAATGTCAATGCGCAGCGGACCTGGGTCCGACGGAGACCTAAAACTGGAACCGTCGAGTCCGACGGACAGGTACACCTTCTCCAGGTGCAGTAGCACCGGGTCGATCAACACGCCTTCGTCGTCGGCTCATAACACTGGTGAGACGATCGGACGGGAGCATTTAATTATTGTGTTGGATAAGCTCGTTGACGATCGACGATTATTCCAGAGGACGAGGATAGCGACAATAAAAATTCTACAATAAGCTACAAAGAGCGACGTAGGGAGGCCCACACTCAGGCCGAACAGAAGAGGAGGGATGCTATAAAGAAGGGATACGATTCCCTCCAGGATCTTGTCCCAACTTGTCAGCATACCGATTCCTCCGGTTACAAACTGTCGAAGGCCACCGTTTTACAGAAGTCTATCGACTACATACAGTTTCTTTTACAACAGAAGAAAAAACAGGAGGAAGAGAGAAACGCTCTTAGAAAAGAGGTCGTTGCGCTCAGGATTATGCAGGCTAATTACGAACAGATTGTCAAGGCTCATCAGACTCAGCCTGGACACGCAGAGGCCAGGGTATCGGACGAAGCCAAATTTCAAGTGGTAATAAACCGGCGGCTGATATTCCTCTAGAATGAAATTAAACTCGGAAATTGTTCAGTTTCAGGCAATTATGGACCAGCTGTTCCAAACGTTCAGTAACGTGTCTGTGGCAAACTTCGCAGAGCTATCCGCATGCGTGTTCAGCTGGCTGGAGGAACACTGTAAGCCGCAGGTAAGATTGACGCAGTTTGAAAAATGTCGCCTTTTTGATAATTATTGTAATTTTTTCGGTTTCAGACTCTCCGCGAAGTGGTGATATCAGTTCTACAGCAGTTCAACAATCCCATTAGCTAGTCAATAACGCAGTGATGCAACTATAATTTACATTTTATGCTTCCAATTGTTTAATTAACGATCCTAAAGTGTTATTGTTACAGTTTATCAACACAAGCCATTCCAATGAACTTATTACGATCGATAATGGGGAGCCTAAGAAAGAATCACCCCTCAGTTACCAGTTTACTATACCTATGTTATATACAGGGTGGCACATTTCACGTGTCGAGAATGGGAGGGGCACAACTTCGAAACGGTCAGTTGTACATATTTGACACCTCGAAGTGCGTTTTTTCACACCAAATTTCAAAGTTATGCCACTTTGAGCCTCTCCCATTTTCGACACGTGAAATTGGCCACCCTGTATACTGTCGATATTGTTTACGCACGCGCAGTGAGATGAAAATGATGTAATTCACAAATTACCACAAAGTTCCAAAGTCCCGGAAGAAAGAGCCGAAATTTATACATATGCAAAAATAACATTTAAAGACGCCACTAGGTGGTTCGAGTCTTTCGAATTGTCTTCCGTAGAGAAATCCCGTTTCTTGATAGTGATAGAGATTATGATGTTATCATTTTTAAGATAAGAGTAAATATATATATATACATGTAAAGGATGATAGGTGTAAACAAAGATGAAAAACCTGTAGGATGATTGACTCGTGCAGCGAGGAAGAAGAGAGGAGACTGCGAGGTCTTTCAAAATCGCGATCATTTCGTCTTTATTATTGTAAAATCAAGTTTCAGGTAACTTTATACATCATAATTTCATAATGTCATTATTAACACATTATGTAAAAATGTACAGTCGTTAAGAATATCGTTAATTCAGCTGCACTAGATTCATAGATCATTGAGATTTTTTTTTTCTCTCCAGTCACAGGTTGTTTTCTATTATTAATTACATATCAGAAATTGTGAACGAAAAATCGTTATTGTACCGACACGCTGTATCCCCTGTATATATATGGTGATTTCCTTAGTATGATGCAGTCTGAATTTGACTAGATTCGAAAAACAAACTTTCAGTCTGTTCTTAAAGCTCGTTTCTCGATTCTAGCCAACTTCAGACTGTATCATCGTTAGGAATTCACCCTGTATACACACGTATGCACATACATACATTCATACACACGTCGAGAGTAGCTGTGCTATTCCAAATTCAGTCAACAATAAAAATATTACAATGCAAATATTGATACATCAAATTTATTTATTTTATTGGTACTGTGGTTGTGTGAATGTTGTTGAGGCGACGTTTTTAGTCTGATGATATGAATTGGAAAACGATCATATGGCGGGTTGAGAAATCTATCATGATGAATTTTCACAACAATTGACTTAGATCTCGTGGTTTTCGCTACAGAATATATTGAACTTGAAAGTATACATATAGTAGCCTCGCTTATTTTCGTAGCATATCTTGAGGTGGATAGATCAGAACAGATACTCAATCTGGTATTCGATATTATCAGTGAAATAGTGATAAGAAATCTCGAGGAGCTCACACTTGAAAAACCTTGCAAGGTAAGTACAAGTATCACACATCTTGCGGATCAAATTTACTCACGATCAGAGTAAAAACCTCGCTGACTGAATTATACAACCCAAAGAAAGTCTATAAGGGCTTTCTGACGATTCTTTCCTATGACACTTTGCAAAATTTGTCATTCCGCTAACAAATTGTTGGATCACCCAATAAGTTGAATACTAACGATTTTTAAAATAGCGACAGCGGTTTTCTTTCGCCAAAGATCATCAATTTTTGTCTGAAGATCATCTGCACAGAAAAAAAAAATCTGCATCTCTGTAGCTGAAGCTTCAATCGTCTGAACGATCCTTATTTTTATTCGTACCCAAGTTTAAAGAATCAAACGTTTACTAATTTGATTCACTTTCAGAGTAGATCTGTAGATAACGATACAAAAGCGAGTGGAAAGAGAGCATGCTGAGAAAGTCTGGATTTTGGCCCCCAAGGGTGAAGTAAATGATCCTGAAAAATGTCCACAGTAGTCCTATCGTATCCAAAGGTTCTCTCATTCCCAGAAAGGCTGTAAACAAGTACATACACGGTCACGGATCGATATTTGTTACGATTACTATTCTCCCTATGCACACGAGTATCTTTTTAACACACACATATGTGAACATCGATTTCCGTATCCTCAAAGACACGATCATGATGTGGGTTACGTTGCAACTCGATAGTTCATTGTTCGTTACAACTGATCCGCCAGTCCTGCAATAGTTTCAGGAATCGGACCACGATCGCAACTGTGATGTGCACCCCGGCACCACATCCGACAATCGGAACTCGAACGTTCATCGTCGATCATCATTCATCAGTATTCCTCGCAATTGGCAGAACCGCGAGAGAATTCCAGCTACACTTTCTCAGATTCCGTCGGCATGCTCTCGCCCTGAGTGATGTCGTTCAGGGGTATCGTGTCCATACGCGGTCTGCAGGTTCCGCCAGAACCCTGCATAGGGCTGCGCGGACTTCCTCTTCTTCGTTTGGAACGGTCGCCCCGTCGACAACACAGGTCTCTGAAGACACAGGCGTAGCATGCCAGCAGTGCCGTCATCAGGACACCGCCGACCGCCAGCGTCACGACCAGGAGAATCGAGGCCTCGTCGTCCATTGTTGGAAATTGTTAGATCCGATTGTGTGCTGATTGGCCGAAATCTGGAACAAACGATCAGTGATTGTCAAGTTTTTGTACCCCCAATGAAATTGAGCGAATAATAAAACAGTGAATAATTTCAGACTCTTCTCTCACCCCCTTCCACGGATATAACTTATTGTTGATAAGAAAATTCCCAATTTCTGCTAAACGCGCGTTTCATGAGGCAGTAAATTATTCAATTCTATGTGATCAAATGCCGCGAAGTTATCGCCTGCGAAGATATCAAGACAGAGAATGTGACAACCCCTACATAACACTGAGCAATTTTGATTCTGCTAAATTCCATCGGAGATTGTACAGCATTTTGGAGTTTGGGATCGCGACTTTTGCGAAACGTTGGTCCACAAAGGATTATAAATACGAGACTTCGAGATATACGAAGGGTACGACCATGTGTCTCCCGGTATCTGGCAGACTAAACAAATTGTGGATCGATAAATCTAGGACCTTGTTGGTCGAGGGGTAGTGTTAGCGAGTGCTTCTTTTCGCTAGCATAGAGAAATTCCATCATGCGTGAGCTTTGAATGTGACGTTGGTGTGACGAACCTCGTGTGGAAACTTTCATCTTTGGGGTGAAACTATTCGCCCATTGAGCATAAATGTAAGAAAATTTGGCTGCATAAAAAGTGAACTACACCAGAAGCATGTCTGTGGCTTGACACTGTTGAAGAGCGTCGGATATATATCAAGTTTTTATCCAGCGATGGGTGAGACGGAATGCCTTAACTTTGCCTAAAATCAGGCATTGTCATGGTTCAACCGAGCCCTGAATTATCCACGAGCGGATACACAATAGGGTTTCGCGGGCATAATAGCTTCACCGCGCGGTTCTATTGTGCGTAAGACCTCGCCATTATCGGTGTGAAAGAAAAAAATTATTTCAAGAAACACGATTATCGCCAATTAATTACTCCCAATTTTCCGCTTCCTCAGAAGTTAACAATACCTCATTCTCCAACCCAGGAACCGCTTTTCCATTTTCATTAACAACATTTCGTGCTGATTACCGGAGAAAGTACATATATCTCATTTGTTTCCTGCATCCTTACATATTATTTAATGCCCTGAGAGAAATCATCACGATGTACTGATTTCTGACAGACTCTTTTTATTCATATTCGTTGGTCCTGTGGCGTCTGCTGGACCGTAACATTTGCCATCATTCTCACTTAAGCTGAGCCAGCCTAACAATAATCGTGAATTACAAGCTCAACGGAAATTACCGGAAGCGATTGAGACCGGCCATCAATCACTAGATAGTGAGAAAATCCTCTGTGATTCGAGGTTCTACTTTCCCTAACGTCATAAAGATTAGGATCTAAGTAGCGCCTTTCTTTCTCTATTCAAGTCGCTTCATTGGTGTCTCCTTGAGATCTGATACTTACACTTACTTCCGACTATCCCATTATTCTCTTCGCTTTTACGAGTCGTCTGGTTTATTTCGCCGATATAAAGATAGCTGTGTCCCGATTCGCCTTTTTTTATTACTGCAAAGATTCACAACACATTTTTGCAACTTGAGTATGAAGCAAATTTCATCAGACTGTATTGGAATCAAAATACCACGCAGATTGTTCATCAGAAAACTCCCATTCAGCTTTGTATTGGTTGGTCAAAGTTTGTGTAAGCAATTGTTCGCTGTCGCGAGAGGAAAAGTTCTCCACCATTAATTATTATCGAAACAAGAAAGTGAAATGGACTCATTCAAGTATGAAAGTTATCTAGTTATGTTTAGTTCGTCCATTTATCGGAAATTATTTACTTCAAAAGAAAATATATAACCGGTCTACTCCTCCCTCTGGAACCTCCTCTTAAATAGCCCTGATAAAAGCGAAATTGTGTCGCAGCACTGTTGGTAGTCGAAAGTACAATTTTCTGACAAAAGCTTTCATCTGTTAGACCTAAAACCTTGCAATATAATGAAATTTTCTCACATACTGAACGTGGACGGTGTCTTCGGGGTTTAAATATGATTTCGTCTGAAAGCATTTACCCCTTGCACTTCGAGTCCCTGTTCACTTATCTCTAAAAAAAAGTTTCGGAATAAAAGTCGCCTCTACCTCCTCGAAGCAAAAAAATCGATCGTAGTCGAGGACTTGAGGGTCATCAATCTCAAAAGACGCCCTTTCTGCAAGCCAATTGTAGAAAGAAGCTCCGATTCTGCAGGACATGAAGAGTCCTAAGCCCCGAAGGTGTGGCTGGAGGACCTTTTTGGCGTTTGAAGGACTCACCTGACCTCGATCTTCGCGAAGACAACTGGCTTGAAGGGCGGTTATAAATCTTCGGGCTCAATGACATTCGGAGCTATAAGATAATCTCCAGAACATTCGGAGACTGTGATTAACTGATAAGTCAGAAGCCATGATCGCGTTTATGTTGCTAATAAACCTTCAGAATTACCGAACATGTTCGATCGACTTCGCGAGCTACACAGGGTTCAGCTGGGAATTTCATCCCATTGGAAGGGAATGAGGTGCGTGAGCGTAGAAATACTGAAATGAAGGGGGACAACTCGAATTAATCAATCAGTGCTATCTCTCAGTATGGAGACGAAGCCGTTTGGTTACGGGTGAAGTTGCCAGAGTCAATTAATTACAGTCATTCTAACGCCGTGGTGAAATTTGTCACAATTAACGCTACTAAAATTAAGTGGAAGTTGATTTGTCACAGTTAGGCAATTGAAGAAGGGACGGTAATCAAACAGATTCGAAGTTTGTCTGCGATAATTCTTGTAACTTTGAGGATCTCGTTGATTGACTGGTTTCCGGTTATTATTACGTCACTGTGAGAGATCGAATATTCACTGTTCCGAATTCAGAGAGAAGTTATTCCCTGTATAATTGCGCCGAGTACTAAATTTGATTTCGGTGAAAAGCTTTCAATGTCACCGAGGCAATCAACGAGTGAACCAGTTCGGTAGGTACTCAATTAGCCAGAATTGACATTCAATTGATATGAGTTCTGTTGAAATTTCGGCCTCATATCGTGCTATCGCAGGGACAGCTATTTCATGTAAATGTCAGAAAACCTGTCATCCCTTGTATAAAGTATAGAGATACCATCGTTGAGACCCTTTTCCGAAAGCTCGGTAGTTCGAAAATTCTTATCATCGATGGGCATACTTTTTACTACAAACAACAAATCAATCAAAGTCTCAATGATTTATATTGAACCGAAGATTTCACATTTTTAGTGTAACTTCCGAGTGTTATTGCGCATCCGCTCTTTGTGGTGGATGATAAATTATGAAATGTCATATTTTTTGCCGGATTAAATTGTGCACCGTCTAACAATATCGTCTCAAGAGTGAAATACCGGACGATTAATAATTTTTTTTTTCACGCCATTCGCTCTCAAAACGAGCAAAACGTATACATAGATCAATTGAATTTATGAGATCGAAAAATGTGAATGCAAAAAGTCGAATGTGGGTAGTGTCATCAACCGATAAAGGGAAATTTCGTACTTCTCGAACCGTAGAAGGCATTTTTCATCGGTGAAAACGAATCCAACGTTTATCATCCGGCCAGGAAGAGGAAGTGGGTATAGTGTAACGTTCCAAGGTCACGAGGTCTGGTGGGATTTAATATTTTATCCAAAGTGTCAGCTGTTTCAAGGGGTTCTACCATTTCACTCCCCTAGGGTGTGTCACACCCGGTTATAGCTGATGATTGAGGACACCATCACGCACCGAAGCACGACCTCGATAGATAGTGCAAACTGGAATCAAACTCGGCCACAGGGTCGGGATATCGGAGTTTGTTTTAGATTCGATTGGAAAAGTTGGAGGAATGAAGAGAGTCCACTGAGATTGAAGCTGGAACATGGAATGCTGATAGAAGTATAACGAGGCTCATGATTAGCCGCTATTTGTAACGAATTGACACTGATAAGAAGTAATTATGTCACCACCATCATCATCATGCCAGAATCAACTTGTCTTTCAAAGAAATCTGTCTTCCATCTTCCAGAGGTTAATGTATTTCGTTTTGTGCATGCAGCGGTACCATAAAAATGACTTTGGCAGAGCACTACCTAAGAGCAATGTATTTCATATGCAAATGAATTCCCGCGCACAAGATTATATTTAGATATAAGAATGTCAGAGGTTCTTAAAATTATATGAGCGGTCTTAAAGTCGTATTTTCCAGGTTAACATCCCGCCCCAAATATCGCTTCAGTAGTTTCAAGAATCTACAAACAACGATGCATGAGAATTCTAAATCGAATAACAGAGGTTTTCCAAAAAAACGTACGAGTACCAATTTTGGTCCAACTCTCTTCTCCAAAAAATTACAGTGTCTTGGATAGCGGCATGACTGATAACACGGTCACCATGGTCACGACGCGAGCGAAATCTCATATAACTACTAGGAGTGCTTTTCTCCACATTGCAACAAACACGTCCAGATGAGTGAAACAACGAAAAATTGTGGGCAACAGAGTGCAGCTCGGCTTCTGATTGTCAGCCATTATCGCAAATAAAATTTCTTGTGCCTGGGTCTGCAAGGACTAGGTCCAT
The DNA here is from genome assembly GCA_018420115.1 of Euura saliciscinereae. Taxonomy (NCBI): domain Eukaryota; kingdom Metazoa; phylum Arthropoda; class Insecta; order Hymenoptera; family Tenthredinidae; genus Euura; species Euura saliciscinereae. The sequence goes on along the minus strand of JAFFZH010013778.1, from coordinate 5,524 downwards.
GTGCATGTTGGACATTATTACGACCAGGCTATTCTTCTCATGGAATCTTCTGACCTTTTTATAGCCCACATGAACAGACCGGTGAGGCTGGGATAAAAGAGGATAGAAAGGAAACCGATCAAATGTGATCAAATATTCAAACTCTCCGCTATAAAAACGAGAGAGAAAAAACATAAAATGGTCCACTGCCGCTGCAGAGTGGAAAATTTAAATGTTATTGGAAAACGATTATACTATACCTACATGCCTGTGTCATCTCGCTATGAATCATCCTTGACGTTATTCCAATTTTTTATGCACAGTGTGCAGTCGCTCTTCGTAGAATCTGAATGAAGATGGATTGTTAACTACGAGCTGATCTTCCCGGGTTAAATGAAAGTTTCCTTCCACCACAGAGGGTCGTAAATATTTTTGCCGCCCTCCTCGTATATACGGGCATACACGGGAAGTTCAATTTACCGGAATCAGCGAATGGTGTTTGACGATCGGTAGCATGTATCGATCAAAATACGGAAAGCACGAAGAGAATGGGATTTAACAGCTACAACTGTGATCATGTAACACGCGGTTGAGTTCAACGAGGGTTCGGTATAACGAAGGATTTGAATGCGTCGCACGTTCCGACACTAACCATGAACCACCGTGTTAAGCTTATTCGGATGACACGGACCTGGGATCAGCGTTCAATTGGCTGAAAATAGCCTCCCAACTTTCAGAAGTATCGGGTCAATTTCCGACCTCCGGAATCACGTACCAATTTCCCCGCGGATAAACCGTACATTGTGACTTTATTCAATCCGCAGAGCTTTAGGAATGAAAATCCATCCCATGGTGCCAATTTTACTGCATTATCACGTCCGTCCGACGAAAAACAATGATCGAGAAGAAAAGTCCAAAATATGGACTTAAACGGTGTATCATGCACCAAGGGAAGGGAGCAGACAAAAGGCCTGCTCGGCCTGCTCCTTCCCATGGCACATGTGTCATTTTTCACGACACATGCAGAGAAAGTGAGGTTATAACCACTAATGGCGGTCTCCGCTAGGGGCAGCACATTCTTACTTTATTTCCCTGGAGTTTTGTTTCCCTGCTGACGAAGTTTTTTTTCTCGGTTTATTCCCCGGGTAAAAAAAAAACAAAAAACTGACTTCCATTCCGTCAAGGAGGCCAAAGCACTGAGAAAGTCTTGATATCTACCGAATTACTTCGAAGACAGGCTGCTTTGAGGTTACTTTCTGGTCACGTGACATTGGACGCTACTCCCAGCGCGGCCTGGTGGTCGGTGACATTAAGGATGATAACTTTCTTTTCTTAACTTTCATTGATAACTTTTAGGCATTATTATTATTCAAAATGAATACTGTTATCATCGTTATCATGGTTGATTTTTTTCCGATTTTTATCTTATCATAAAGTACTCGATTCGCCGAAGAGAATCATTTTTGGTTGAGATTGTACGGCCAATACATCCTTAAGCATGCGAGCTAGAAGACCGAATTTGGAATGAAATAACCTCTGATAATATTCTCAAAGCGGTCAGAAACTGGGCCACTTGGGGATTTGTGATAAATTCCTGCATGTTAACTATTTTTTTTTTTCGTTTGTCAAATATACCTACTGTGTAAATGACAACGCAAACTGAGCGTTACGTGACGTCGGTCACCACCGTGAGCACGTTGCATGGGTTTCATTGGAAGCCCCGGTTGCAACGGTTCTTTGTTATCGATTCGATACAAACAGTCACAGAAAATGATCACGCAATACAGTGTGAGAACATCGTAAATTCCCCTCCGAGTACACACGAGTGATTACAGCTTTACACACTGGCTCGAGGCAGTTCCTAATCTTGATTACACTTGGGCTTGAAATTTCTCCACAGACCTGACCTTATACGGATGGAAATGTACGAAGAGGGGGAGTATAAATGGTGCTCAATTCCCTGATGCTGGAACCCCTCTTTTGCAGAGTGAGCAAGCAGCCTCACCTAACCGAACGGAATAGAAATATGTTTATTAAATGTCGCTGAGGGACAGTCGTACCTCTTATGAATATATTGTCTGCGGGTTGAACCGTCGAGTAATTCGCGAAATTTAAAGAGGGATGTACCCACCGGGATAAGGGCGAGGGGTTCCGGGTTACGATGGGAAATCTTGACCTTGAACTCCTGCCCGTTTGCCCTTGACTTGCGGTCGAATCAGAATCAGAATCTTCATCTTCATACCTCTCGCGTCGAGCCCCGAGTCTGAACTCTGATTAGATCGTGTGATAAGACTCGGAAGTTTCACGTAAGTCTACTTATTCCCTACTTCGTTATCAGGAAAAACGAAATTTCAGGTATTACATTGATTTTGACCTCAAATTTGCGATTTGGATTCCCTCCAAAGATGAAGGTATTCGGACAATTCTAAGAGGTCGCTCAATGGGGTTGAAAAATCGACTCACCCTTCCAATTTCTCTATCCTCATAAATCGGGAAGGTGTTCCAAATTCTGATAAAAAATATTGATGTTTAGGGGTTGTTCAATGATTCATTTTTGTTCAGAAATGATTGAGCGACTCCCCAATGTGAATCGATTTCATTCAAATTTGGCGTGCTTTGAGTGATGTAGAGCAGTTTTTTTTTCTTTGACATTTGGGCCGAAATAACTTTGTTTGGAGGTATAATTGAGCGAACCCTAAAAATCAATATTTTCGACAAACATTTGGAACACCTTGTTGAATTAGGGTGAGAGCCCTGGAATGTGAGACTTGTGAAATCAGTCTTCAGGTGACAGTCCGATTTTTCAACCCCATTGAGCGACCTCTAAAAATTGTCCGAATACCTTCATCCTTGGAGGGGCTCATCTTATCTGTAAAAACCATTGACTTCTTTGGTTGACAATGAGGATCCGAATCGCAATTTGATAAAAACAATCATACTAGACTTCAGAAGCTGGGAATTGACCAGAATCGATGATATGATTCTGAAAAATGTTAACCACTTCGAAATATGGCGTCTCAGGGATTCTATGAGTATTCTTACTTCATATTTTGCATAAATGATTCTTTTTCATCAAATAAAATGGTGGGACACCAGGCCATTTACCTTGAACGTTAATTATTTGAATTCATATTCATGAATTTGTGACGGGTGTTTGGAACTTGCCTCAGAAAAACTGTGTTTTTCCAAATTATTGAACATCCCATGAACCTTATACCGTCGACGTTGGCTTTAATCGAGCGCGAAGAGTGATGCGTGAAAACATCTAAAAATCATCATAACCGCGTGTTTTTTTTTTTTTTTTTTTCAAGGATCCTCTGTTCCCTGGTCTCATCTAATCCCAAATGAAAATATAACGAGGAGAAGCAGGCAGAATTGATCCCCTGATACAACCGAGTGTAATCTAAAAAGAAAAAAATGTCGAAAGGGTTTGAAATGTATTTTCAGCCTCAGAGCAAACAAATATTCACGTTGAAATTGGCCAATTTCACTCGGTTCTTTTGTTTCATTTATCCCAATTTAAGGTCTGGGGACGTAGTATATATACGGACTAGAAAATTGTTGATCCCACAAAATTTCGACGGGGAAATAACTAGTTGAATTCACGTATCATCAGTCCATGAATTAATTCGTAATTCACCTGAATTCATGAGAATGGACTCAACTAACAGAGAATTTGATGAATTAATTTGAATTGACAGAAGAAACCAAATATCCAGATATTTACTTGAGTTCAAGTTAATCATCGAGAATTGATGGCAAAAGTAACTATGTTTGATTGTACTGAAGGAATTAAGTAGGTTCAGATTGAATTAGGTTGAATGAAGTTGCAATTTAAGTTGAATTAGGTTTAAATTGAATCCAATTGAATTGAAGTTGAATGAAGATGAAATTAAATTGAAGTTGTATGAAGTTGAAAATTGAATTGAATTGAAGTTTGATGGAGTTGAAATTGAACTGAAGTTGTATGAAGTTGAAAAGTGAATTGAATTCAAGTTTGATGGAGTTGAAATTGAATTGAATTTGTATGAAGTTGAAAATTGAATTGAATTCAAGTTTGATGGAGTTGAAATTGAATTGAAGTTGTATGAAGTTGAAAA
>JAFFZH010013777.1:398-21765 GCA_018420115.1 Euura saliciscinereae | reverse complement strand
TCAAAAATGTATTTAATCGGGGTGAAAGTCCTTACTCGGGGGTTTTTGGGGTCGCTGATTACGAATCCGGAGTCGAAATTGCGAAAAACAAAATGGCGGATCCAGTACGGCAAAAAATTGATTCAAAAATGTATTTAATCGGGGTGAAAGTCCTTACTCGGGGCTTTTTGGGGTCGCTGATTACGAATCCGGAGTCGAAATTGCGGGAAAAAAATGGCGGATTCAATATGGACGACATTTGTATAAGAGGTGTTTTATTTACGTCACATTGCATTATAATAGTTACGTTTTCCTTAAAATTAGATTCATGTGAAAGATTGAACATTGGAGTAACTATACAACTTTATTCATCGTCAGAAGGACAATCTGACTCACAGTCACTGAATTGAACTGATGATGCAAGGCTCGAGCTCTCCTCACTTGTTGAGACGCTTGGCGCAGTTAATAACTGGATTGCTTCTGGTAGCAATGATCTCATTTTTTTAGCGGGTAATTTGCGCAGACTCGAAATATATGGGTCAGACGTTAATAGTAGGCATGAGAAAACGTCCTCCATGGTTTTCGTTCGTGAAAATTTTCGTGAAAAATCTGATCTATTCTTTTTAATGTATTTATTAGTAGACTCTTGGGCGTCTTCGGACATTTGTCCAATTGGTAATATTGCAGATTGTATAATTGCTGTGCCATGAATCAAAATTTTATGCATCGAAGTAGGCATGTAAAACCACGGATACAACGTTACAAAGTCGCGAGCTGTTTGCACGGCATAATCTTGAAATCTGATTGGATCAATTTCATGGCCACTCGAAAGTGTTTGCAATATAACGTAAAATCGCTTGATCAAGTCTTCATTTACCCCCGTAATCGAAGCAGAAGTGGTTGAATCTTCAAAGAATCGTCGAGCAGTATTCCCATCATTAGAGCTACCAAATCCGGGCTTTGGTTGATCAACTATTAGACCCATTCGTATGCGGAAACCTTTTTGTATAATTGCTTTCCGGTTTTTAACAATTTCTTTATCATTTGGACTACGCGCTTGCCACTTTTTGATTCCAAGTTTATACGCTACGTGCAAACAACATTCGAAGAAGCGAATCCACGCATGCAGAGTCGATAACCCGAACTGTAGATGATCTTCATTAATTTTCCTTTTCAACATTGCATCGATATCGTTAAAGTCTTTTGAAGTTGCTTGACATAAATAGCAACGTTGAGCAGAAGCATTACTCGTGATTGCATTGCAAACTTTACCATCTATCATGGTGAATGCAAGTTGGAAAGAAACGGTTATGTCTTTTCCGTTAATGACAGTTTCGAAAGGGACAAGGTGACTCTCCTGCTGTTTAATATACTCCATTTCGCTCACAGTGGCTTCGGTATTTTCATGCAAAAATTGAATTCGAATTGGACGACAAAAACGGTTAGACGATGGCCTAGGATTTTTCCACACAATAGTGGTATTTTGGCTTTCTTCGTCGACTGATATCAACTGCAATGGAACTAGTGAAGTGAAGAAGATGTTGGCATCGGACTTGCTTCCATCATCGTCGGTAAATCTTTGTTTGTATGTACTTTCACCAGAAGTGCCATCGCAACCCCACTTACAAATTAAACTCAAGTTGCGAACACTTTCTTCACTAAGACTATCAATAACTGCCTCTTGAAGCAACAAGATTCTCTGAATTGTATGATTCAACAGAGACTGCAGTTTCACTTCAGCACTACATTCTGTAACAGTAATCTCTGATTTCCGTGGATAACATCGAAGCTTCGCTTGATATATTGCTTTATATGGCGGAAATATCGTACATTGCTGCTCTCTGGTTGAATTCCGAAGTTTCTGATAGTCAGCTTGTGACAAATTAAGGTCAATTACAAGCGATAGGGCTTTATCATGAGTATAAGGAGTTTCTCTAATCGAATCCAAAGATTCTCTATACTTGTTAGCTCTTGATGGGCTTCCCAGTGTCACATCTTGAACAACCTTGGCAGCATCCACTCTACCAGCTGCTCGAAGGCTCATCTGAGTCGCAAAAGCCAGTTCTTCAGTGCTTGTAGTCGCACGCAAATCTTGAGTTTTCTGCCGTTTTGTGCGCACACTAGCTTCGGCAAATCCTAAAGAACGCCGACCCATGCTGGACTTGCTGGACTTTGTTGCAGCTTCTTTGATTTCTTCCAGGGGAACGAACACACTGAGCCATGTTGAAAATTTTTCGAAAAATTTTCCTTCGTGCCTCGAAACTTGCGTCCACTTTTCATTGAATTGGGATAATAATCGGCGTACTGCAGATTTAACGTCGTCCGACAGAGTAAAAGGTCGTTTCAATCTCTCCGTCATGAATTGTTCAATTTTTAAATACGTTGTAGCTGCACCACTCTTTAAATTATCTTTCAGGAGCACGAACATGTCTCTTCTTGTCAATCCAGCAGGTGCAGGATCATCTTCGGTAGATTCTGGAATGTCAAAGTATAATACATATGAATAAGCAATTACATATTCAGCCTTACTCACTATTATAGATAATAAAATAGATAAATATTATAGATAGATTATAGACCACCAAAAATTGTCTTGATAGAAAATATTTCAATTTCGAAGCGTGAAATGTGAATCCGCTATAAAAAATTAGGATAATGACAAAAATAATCTACTTGGGCCTCACTGGGCCCACCTGGGGCACTGGGCCCACAAGGTGAGTACACCCCTGGAAAGTTAATTTCATACCATACAACCTTCATACGAATCACATATCCAAATTGTATGTTTTAATTGTTCGAAATTGAGAAAAATGCACTTTTCATCACAAAAACTTACACCAGTAGCGGTGGCGCAAGAAATCGCAACTTTTTTTTGCAGTTTTCATTAAACGATTGATTAATCTACAACCTAGAATAAGTCCGGCCGCTTGACAATGCACGGCAATTCAACTTTTCTCTACGTGTTTCGAACTTTCAGTCGCGATTATACGTTTATTTTCGGACAAATCATTCGTTTACTGATATCACATACATCATTATTAAAAATTTGTAATTACATGATAATATTCTACTTACTTTCCCCTTTCGAATCCATTTTGAAAAATGTAAATAGGTTGAGTTTGGGCCGTACGGCGTCGTTTTCTAGAGCACACTGAAAATTTAGCTCACAGAGCGACGCGTCTGTCTCGAGCGAAGGGCACTTTTGAACTGCGACACAATAGCAGGTATAAAGGATCGTCCCCTCTGCCTCCTGGAACTCGACCCTCGGCCTATTACTACGTCTAACCCACCACTATAGAACCCCGAAATAAATACTTTATTTTTGCACTTTTCGCCGTGAATATTCGATTCCGTCTCACTGTGCATTCCTGTCCTCTGTTCAACAAGTTCCTGACGAGGACAACGAATGGTTGTCGAAACGTCGAACACTGACTCTGTCCTTCATTTTGACTCGACTTGAGATCGTCTTTGTCTCTGAACGTCTATTACTTAAACATTAGTGAATAACAATGAAACTAGTGAAATAAAACACTTATTATCCCAATATATTTGTCGTTTAATAAAACCGAAATAAATGCGACGTTGGGAAGCTTTGATAAAATTAAGGATAAAGTGAGAACCTATAGTAAAATTATAAAATATATCTCGTATACCTAATTTCCAGTTCAAGTTATATTTTATTTTATATTACTTTTTATTTGTTTGTTTGTTATATTATTATTTCTAAGTACATAAAACGACGTAGTTTGCTGCTTTTATATCATATAATACTGTCGAATTTCATTATTAAGTGTGTGTCTCTCTCTTCGAACTGGAATACAATTATTGTTATTATATTTTTATTTTTTTTTTGTTAATTTTCTTTAAGGCAACAGCAGTCTTACTCCGAGTGTCATTTTTGATATAAAAAATATTTCTTACTTCATTTAATAAGCTACAAACTAGATTACACGCTTATGATATACAACACTTTACTCTACCACAGAGTGCGCGCACGGAGGATCATATCTACTATGTACAATTCTTCTTCCGCGTAAATTCATAACTGTTCATAAATTCATAAATCGTGGTGTGATGTCATCGTCATTTTTATTCATCGCAATAACGATATTATTTAAGTTATCGAAAATTAACTGAAAAACATCAAAGCGCAATCAGGTTGCGCAAACTGAGAGTGAAAAAGCTGAACAAGCAGTTTGTTGATAAAATAAAAATAAAAATCAGCCAAAAGGCTGGAACAAAGTGATAATATTATAAACAACAACAAAGAATGTCAACATTTTTTCACCTCGACCTAAATCGATGAATTAAACGACGATATCGTTGCTTGTCAACAAAAACTGTGCGCCTAGGAGCGTGAATTCCATTCTTTAAATAATTAAAACAATTATGATTAGTTGTTTGATTGATAAAATTAGGAAAAATAGCACCGATCTGTTTTGGTATTTTACGATTTATCTTCAAATTCTCAACGATCAATGGCTCATCTTATTTATCTGCCGATCAGATTTTCTATCTTATTTTAATCTCAGGCAAGGAGACGACGAGCAGATAAAATAAATTTTTACAGTCTTTTTGCCAATTAGTGGAAGGTCGATCTTTTGCAAAAGATTCGCTTTTCCCATATTTTGGACTTTCGATACGTTCATTCCCACGGTCTGAATGATTTTTGCAACCGATCTAATGATCCAGTCGCGACCTCGACCTTGACCTCCATTCGGATTTCTCAACCGTGACGAGTGTATCTGCAGGAAGTTGGTCCGCCACAATGCGATTTGTTCGAATATAGACAGAGGGAAATAAAACGGCAATCTAGTTATTTTCAGGGCTTGGTTCTCCCCGCCTCTACCACCGCCAGAGCGTCGCAAGGAGCAGCTGCGACGCCGGGCAGCTTATCATCTGTAAAACAAACAACACATTTTATTCACACATTTTCCCAAAGGCACAGAGAAAGAAAGAAAACTGCGCAGATTATACCAAAACTCGGATGAGGGGAGATATAAATAGAGAGGTGAAGATGGTCAGCAGCTGATGAAGTTACAGGCTTCTTGTTATTTGTTATTCACTTCTGAAGCTAGCAAACTAAATATACGGAGTACTATTCTCGCCAAGTCTGGACCATCGTGGAAACACTATGATTTTTCCTCACCTTGCAGACCTGTCTGCTGAAGGAGCGCTACCGCCTCTGCATACGAGGGAGGTGGAAGCTCGCTCGGGCCTTCACCCTGGGTGATAACTTCGTACGGAGGTGGACCTGGAGTTCCCGTTCCAGATCCGTTCCCCGTTTGGGCTCCGGCGAGTTCCTGCAAATGCTGTTAAACCGTTAAAACACGCAGACTTCATACATTGGAAGTTGATACTTGTTCTAGATCACCTTAAAGCACGAGTTTTTCTCATTTTTAAAGTATCACTGATTAGGCAGTCGACTACTTTCAAATAACGTAGATGTGATCACGTAAGACTAGTATACCGTAGTAACGACTTTATCCGATTCAGGTATTGCCAGAGGCCTCTTTTTCTAACGTGTACACTGTACATGTACCGGGTGTATCCCGTATGATTTTAAGCCCCTCCTACTCTGGACACATGAAATGGGCCACCCTGTGTATTTTACTGCAGAATAAATAGCAGCAAATATTATTCGCAAAGTGCCTGCTGTTCGGCCAGACGTGATAAAATATTGTTGCGGCGTATTCCTCCTACAGTTTGTTATTCTTTTGTATTATTTACATCGTCACATTGTTTGAATTTCCCAGCCAACGGTCTCCCCGATCGAACATTTCGCAGGTGATTGAATCGCTTACGTACGAATCACCTGTCTGGCAATGAATATACCGTTTGTGAATCGACACGCCGTTCCTAGTTCCGCATTTAATGTCGAGCACTAGATCATGTGCTCACAAGAGATTCCAAATAGGGCAATAGCGACGGCCACTTTGGTTCGAAAAACCAATGAATCAATAAAATAACAATTGGGTTCGATACTTGAATTACAGTTGGAAATTGAGTTCTGCTCCATCTACCTACGCTAATAGGATACAATTGGTGACGTCATATCAGTCATTGGTCTACATTGTCTTTGATAAGAGAATAATCAATCCATCACCGTGAAGCGAGCCTTTGCCGAATGAAAACTTTTGTAGAAAATGTTGAGATCACGGAAAAAAGAAGGTGGGATAAACGTGATGGGTCTGATACACAATGCGATGCTCATTGCGTAATGCGAATGGATGTGGTAATACCGCGAATTGGCAGTATCGCAAAATGAGGATAGAGATGTGATCCTGATAGCGTTGCAAACAATAAGAAACTCGATGCCGGAATGCAGCTGTAATATAAAATAAAACGATAAAAATGTTATCGCGATTACATATCAAAGGCAGAGATTATGAGCTGGAGATAAAACGGCTATTGTTTGCTGTTTGTTTATATTGATTACAAGGACCCCAATTTTCGGGCCTCCAAAGCCTCTACCGTTGAAAACTTCTGTTCTCTAAATATAACGAAATGTAAATTTGGTAGTACGTAGAACTAGCGGCGAAGAAGATTGTTGTTTTTTTCAAGAATTTTTGTTTATAAAGGACGAGGTTTCGGTTGGTTACGATAATGCAATAGAATCTTCTGAAAAGAATTAACTATTCAAGGACTGAGAGTCTCGATAAATATTGTGAAATACACGTGCGCTGCTCAATTTAGAAAATTGTGCAACATAATATTCTGCTATTTTCGAGACATTCGTGTCCTGAAATTGTAGTAGAGAATAGTTATCACAAATTATTGTATTGTTGCCTTAACATCGCAGACTTTGACCTCATTATATGGGGCGGTTCGCGATAGATAGCTATATAAAAATTGCATTAATTTATACAGACCGATCCTTGCCATTAATGTAGCAAATGATTCATTTATGTCATATATGTACAGTCCATTCTATGCCGATTGTGAAGACATATTGTTTATACAGGGAATTCTATACCAATGACGTCCCAATTGTTTAGTCTAGGCCACTCAACGCCATTGATGGCCGAGTAAATACTTATATATATAGGGTATTCGATGCCAATGATGACGATTTTTTTTATACTGGGCATTTCGTGCCAATGAGGTGGATAATTATTCTCTCATACACGGTGAGTTCGCAACGATGATATAGTCTGAAGTTGACTGGAATCGAGAAATTAGCTCTCAGACGGTCAGGCTGCATGGTTCAGAACAGTCTGAATGTTGGCTAGAAGCGAGAAATGAGCTCTCAGACAATCGGAGTATGGTTCAGAACAGTCTGAAGTTGGCTAGGAGCGAGAAATGAGCTCTCAGACAGTCGGATTATGGTTTAGAACAGGCCGAAGTTGGCTAAAATCGAAAAATTAGCTCTCAGACAGTCGGATTACGGTTCAGAACAGTCTGAAGTTGGCTAGAATCGAGGAATGAGTTCTCAGACAGTTGGATTGGTTCAGAAAGTTTGTCTGAAAGTTCATTTTTCAATTCTAGCCAACTACAGACTGTATCATCCTTAGGAATTCACCCAGTAAATTATATAGGGTATTCGATGTCGATGATAGGCAGACATATTTTCTTTATGAAGGCAATTCTGTACCAATGACGGAGAAAATGTGTATATTATAGGGTATACATCGCGTACTGACTTCGTTTAGAAACTAGATGCATTTATACAGGGCATTCGAGGCCAATGACGACGGAAATTTTTATACTTAATACCCTCAATACCGAAGTTTGTTTACATAAGGAATTTCGTCCCAAAGACGTCAACATCGTTTATACAGGTGATTCCACGTCAATGAGACTGATAATTATTTATAGAAGGCATTTCGCGTCAATGATGACAAAAATGGTTTCATTGAGGACGAAATGAAGGGTATAATGGCGATATTTAAAAAAAAAAAAAAAAAAAAAAAAAAAAAAAAAAAAAAAAAAAAAAAACAGGGAAGATTATTCTTGGTGAACTTACTCTGAAAAGTTGTCGTTGCCGAAAGATCATTTGAATGACCGATTTTCTTCGTAGGTAAAGCATGCATTTAACGGCGACCATCAGCCCGGAGCAAATGAATATCGGACCGACGAGCCACATGTGTCCCAAATGTGTGAAAACGTAGCCATCGGCGACATCGCCGAGTGCTAGTATGGTTATGGCTGTCCCAACGGCGAATAGAACAACGCTCAACGTTAAATAACTATAGCTTGTACAATCACAGCGACCGAATGTTGTCGGTTCTTCGTATCTCTCCTCGATCTGACGCAGCCTGTTCGAAAGGAACGGGCTCTCGAAAACCGTGGCCATAGTTTGGTGATAGCCATACGAATATCACACTTCACTTTCAGCTGTTGTACGATCTTATGTCTACCAACGAGCTTTTTATGTATCGGGATTTTCCGATTACTTTTCTTTCTTATCGTCCTCAAACTTCCGCTTAGATTCCATTACATTATCGATTTACGATACTTTTGTTATTGTTATTGTTGTCTCGTTACAATTTTTCGGCACTATTCACGATCTTCGATTATCACACTTCGTTTCTATTACGACTCGAATACTCCCACGGTCTCGATTCAGCTGTTCATTCGTTCGGTGCGACTGTTGCTGCTGCCTCGTACACTTCATCGACGAATACAAATGTCATAAAGTATGATCGTGTGTGTCTCGAGACTGTGGCACTGTGCTGTGCGACTTATACATATACGAAGACACTTCTGTTTTCTATAACTGGATACGGTGCTGCTAAGATCCCAGCAGAACTGCGGCGACGGCGAGGAGCTCGCGCGAAGGCTGTTTCCGATTATTGTCATTCCTTCTTTATCTCGCATTCTACAGATACCAAAGACTTTTTGGCGCAGGCTGCACCGAATTATGTCCCTCGCTATTGGGCTCCGTTCTACGCCAATAGGAAGCCGTTTTTGTAAAGCTCGGTTGTAGAGGGCAGCACGATAGCTGGAGCCTTAAGGTGCCTTTTCATGGTGTCGCCCATCGCTCATTTTAGCGACAAATGGATGACGTCATCTAATATATCGCCGCGGCTAATTTGGTTTATGAAAACGGATTCTTCGCTCATTTCAGCGACGAATAGACTTGTGACTGAATTACAAGATTGTAAATTAGAAATTAAAAACTATACAATACATAGCCGATAACATTACTCTCTTCAATCGACAATAGATATCTTTGAAGGACACCCTATATGAAGTAAAATTTTGATCACTCATTTTGAATTGGCGTCCTCTTCAGCGACCACACAAAAAGCTAAACAATTTCAGCTTTATCATTATGTCGCTAGCCACAACCGTATAGTCACGTGTTCCAACATACTACGATCGTATAGTCACGTGATCACGGCTATCGCCAGAAACAACGGCTTATGAAAATGCACCTTTAGGGTGCTTTCCAACAAGGCAAAAAACCACTGATCTCTATGTAACTGGATAGTGGACTGGCGCCCTATTCTCGAGTTCGTGCGACTTCGGTTTCATTCGAATTTCCCTAGGTTGTCGAACGAACCACCAGAAATGCTATTCTCGAATCATCGTTCGAACGTTTCGTTCGAGAAATGTCGTACGAAAACGTCGAATGGTCCTCCGCATGCGACATCGTCATTCGAATCCAAATTCGTACACAAATTTAGAGAAATTTGAACTTTCAGGTTATGTTATACTACGCCGTTTGTTAATATTGCGATTTGTAAGCGTGATAATTCCGAGTTACTTATTCGTGATTTCTTCTGACCAACGAGAGTAGAAAACTGCTATTGAAAATCTATCGTGTGAGCGAAATTTTAAACAAGCAAGAGATTGGATACGTTTTCCACGTAATATTCAGGAAATGCAAATTATTCTTAATAGGTAAGGAATTAACATTCTATATGAATTGAATAAGTGTGGAAAATTAATATCCTATTTTTTGTATATAGATTTTGACTGTGTGAAGCAAGAGGAGATCAGCCAAGCAATATGGCGTGTGTACATAGCATGCAATTCTAGGAGTACGTATTAGAGTCGAAAGTTGAAAAATGTAAATAACATGTAAGATTGAAATTACAAGAAATTTATATCCAAAACATCAGTAAGTATTATAGTATTAAGCAAAACAGTTTATTCAAAAACATGTAAAATGTATGAATAAGAGAAATAAATAAAATATACTAACACGTATACCTGATAGTGTGGAATCGTGACATATTTTAGACACTCATGATTATCATAAATATTTAAAAAATTTCCCGAATAAAATTCGTATGTACGAGATTTTGAAGCAAAATTTGATGTTTTTGAAGAATTACATTTCAATGATATACGTTTACGTAATAGTAACATTACACAGTCTTTGTCTTTGATTAAATGTTATCTCTTCAAGACATAAAACTTGGAAAACAAAACAGTTTATTGAGTTTCCTAATTACATATCAATTACAGATTTTGAATACTTTTTGAGCCAGCCGCTCTTCTTCTGTTTCGGATGAAATCGTCCGCTGATTGGTCGATATCCCAAGCAAACAATTCGGCAACGTTGTCGTGCGACTTTCCGTTCGAAGCTAGACTCGTACGAACTCGGGAATACGCATTTGCCGCTTCATACGAGTCGACCATTCGAGCTCGTCGAACGTACGAGCGAATCTCGCACGAACTCGAGAATAGGGCCCCTGGTACCTTTTCTCCACGCTCAGCGTGACGCCCACGATGTAAGAAAGACAGGTGGGTCGACTGGCCCCAAATCCTGTGATTTTTAAGTGGAATTTCCGATCGCTACATCCAGAGTGCGCTGGTGCGCGGGGCGACCAATCAGGTCTCGACGATTGTCACCTAACCTAAACCCTAACCTTACCTGTCAACAAACATCGTGGTTTAAACTTTAAGAGGAAATGACAGCTAATTTACAATTAGAATTTTCAAAACCTCTTTGAGCAGCCAAAACACATTCGATTGATGTGAATTTGATATCAGTGACGTAGAAAAACTTAACGAAGGGCCTAAGAATCTTGGATTTGCTAAAATCGAAAGACATAATCAGAATTTTGTGTAACAATATTGTCCTCCAACCCAAGGAAGTGCTGCCCCTAGTGGAGAGGGGCAGCACTTCCTTGGATTACAGAACAATATTGTTAAAAAAAAACTGTAATTGCGTCTCGATTTTCGCACTACTTCGTAACAATGCGTATGAGGCAATATGCGAAACAGATAACTAGCCACTACTTCAAACAGAGCAGGGAGAACAAAAAGTCAAAACTGTACAATACTTAACTAACGATGTAAAGATATTTCTTAACCTTACACAATCTGTGATATACACTTTACAAGTGCAGTAATATACGTAAATGTGATACTTATGTGATTTAAAAATTGAAATGTATATTATATTGGCTTCTAGAACATCTCATTTCTCGTAATTAACCAAGTCGACATTCAAATTTCCCTCCATTCTATCGTCCTCCGTCGACGCGACACCTGGTGGAATTCATGAGTAAACTCCACGTAAAAATCACAGCGCGTTATATGGGAAAAGGCTCGCAGTCGACCCACCTGTCTTTCTTACATCGTGGTTGTGTCCGTGGAACGCTGCGCGTTCAGCTCGTGGTGCGCGGCGAATTCAAACTGTGGGCGGGTGAGGTTGGCAGGCAGAAATGATCGGCACTCGTGAGGAAAATTGACGTGGGTTTATATTATGTTCCAAATAAGAGATTCTTTACAATCGGATGATAGATACTTTTGTCAACAAGTAACGTTACTCTCGTAATTCTAATGTAAGACTATCAGCTAAAAGTTCTATCTCTCACAGCGGCAGGGAGGGAAGTGTTCTTCTTCTTACTAAAACATCTCCCGGCGAGACCCGAACGCTTAGGCGGCTCGGCCCCGCGAAATCGTCTACAGCCAATTAGGGTGGTCAGTTTCCCGAACACCCTCCTACTATCCGCCCTCAACTGGAAGTTCTCATCGCCCCTCCTTGGGGTAGTGGGGTACGTAGGAGTAAATAGGTAAATAGGTAAATAACCCCTTCGCTGATACAGCCATTCGATTTTTTCGGCACGTCGATAAGAAAAAAAATCTTTATTCTAATGTTAAGTGATTTTTTGATTCGTATGGAAAAAAATCGAGATATCGGCCGTTCTGTTTTTGACCGTTCGGAATTTGTACCAGCATCCAGCAGCATTATTTTAATTTTAATTCTTTTATTGAAGATGATCCAAATGTAGCAAATCCAAATGCAACAAAACAAAAGATAAATTAAAACATAATGCACAAAGACTATACATATAACAGGGGACATTTTCAATGCCTCGGATGCTTGCGTTACACGCAAGATCTGTAGATTTCATTCATTTCATTTCATTTTTTAACAGGACACGGACACGAGTTTCGGTCAATTTTCCGCCGAAACCAGGATTATTGGCCGAAACTGGCCCAACACCGAAACCGAATATTGGCAATACACCCCTCGACTATTCGCCATCTGGTGGCCGCTTTCGAACTATTCAGAAAAGAAAACAAACCGTCTAGGTTATGTCGAATTTTCAGTAATTTCGTTATTATCTGTGATTTATAAGTAAAAATGATCTAAAAATCAGCGAAATTGAAAAAAAGATGTCCATTAGCATTAATAAATCGCAATGTTGTGTCGAGAATTGTGACAGTAAGGGGTTACAAAACGACAAACTTGTCGTTTCACCGCATCCCCAAAGCGGGTCAGTATTTTGTTAAAATAACAAATATATTTGTCAAAAACGAGAAAATTGATATCAGAAAAGCTTTGGAAAGAGCCAATCGAAGTCATTCGGATTTGGCGCGATTTGACCACTGAACTCTATATACTAACTGGAAGGCGCATCCAGATACGTAAAGCATAGCAGGCTATGGGACCACCTGGGAAGCTGCCATCTTAAGTTGGATTTTCGGAAAGCCAATTAGAGGCGAGCATTAGCAGACGGATAATTTTGAATTTACCACACACTTAACCTCAAAACTTTGGATAATATAATATTTGCTATTTGGATTGAGTAAATAGGGACGAAGCCATCAAGGATAAAACAGGAGAAGGAAGATGGAGTAAATAATAATAAAATAAATATCAATCCAAATGAATACTTATTTATTTCTATCGGATTATGCGACGTCTGATTGGTCGCCTTAAAATCCAACTCAAGATGGCAGCCTTCAATTTGTCCCACGTCAATCGCCCGATGCGCCTTCCAGTTAATATATAGAGTTCAGTGGATTTGACACAAGCTATGAGTACCAATACTACTACTCGGAGCGCTAGTGTCGCCAGTTTCCCTGCCCCTGAAGAACAGGCAACCCGCATCATTGTATACGTTGCAAGTTGTACTGTGAGTTTCTCGGACCTGGCCCCGTTACTCGTTATAGGACACTTTCGGATTGGACACGGGTCCCATTGGACACGTGTCCAATAATTTTTTTAATCGGACACGTAATTATTAGACACGTTCCGATTAGACACCAAATTTTTCGGACACGGCGTTTTTTGGACATGTTGTTTGAGGGTTATTTCCGTGTCTCTGAGGGCGATGGTTGAACAAATTAGCGATACAATGTTGAAAGAATCGACAGTTGCGTGCGGTATAAATCAGTTATTTATTCAAAGTGTCCAAAACGGAAGGAGTCTCTGAGTTACAAAAGATCTCATCGACCAATCACAGTAGAAGTAGCTTGAATCTAAAGATGGCGACTAGCGCCAGTTTTCAAACCTAGTCGGTGGAACACCAAGCGTATCAACAACAGGACACGTGTTTTTCGGGGAACGGGCTTTCTGGAGACGTGCGTGTTTCACAACGGAAACTTTCACGGTGTGTAAGTGATGCGAACAACGAAGTAATTAACCACGAGAAATAACGTGAGTAATTGACGTAGGTTCATTTGATTAGACCCCGTTCGGACACATCTGCATCGGACACAATCATTATCGGACACAAAATAATAAACCTGCATTATCGGACACATTTTCTTTCGGACACTTTCAGATCGGACACAAGATGAATATTATTCTAACAAAAATCAAATTGGACACATCCGGATCGGACCCGAGATAAATAGTGATTATATATCGCGTGTCTAATGGCATAAGGACGTAAGCGCCATTATACGGCTTTTTGCTGTTTATAACGGCAAAAAGTCACATTTAAAAATTTTTTTGTATTAGGGATAAAAACCCGAAGATTCGTTCATAAACATCGAAATTTGATATTGGGTCAATTAAAAGCAGAAGGTCGTAACCACCAATTTTTTTTGTAATTGGCGCTTACCTCCTTCTGCTTTACCTTACGAATTTTCGAAACGTTGTCGATTTCGATTTTTCTTTGCGTTTCACGAGTTTTTACAGCTATTTGAAAAAATCATGACAAATAAAAAAAAAAAAATAAGAACGGCGCTCACGACCTTCTGTTTTCAACTACCATTCTTTTTTATCGAATTTTCTTAAATGGTCGTTTTTCCAATTTATCTTTGCGTTTTACGAGTTCTTACAGCTATTTGAAAAAATCATGAAAAATAAAAAACATAAGAACGGCGCTCACGACCTTCTGTTTTTAACTACTACCAATATTTTTTATCGAATTTTTTTAAATGGTCGGTCTTTCAATTTACCTTTGCGTTTTACGAGTTTTTACAGCTATTTGAAAAAATCATGAAAAATGAAAAAAAAATGGCGCTTACGACCTTCTGCTTTTAGCTACGGATTTTTTTTTTACCAAATTTTTCGGTACGTTCTCGATTTCGATTTTTCTTTGTGTTTCACGGGTTTTTACAACTATTTGGAAAAATCATGAAAAATAAATAAATGGCGCTTAGGACCTTCTCCTTTTATCTTAGTATTTTTTTTCATAAATTTTCGAAACGGTCGTTTTTCCAATTTATCTTTGCGTTTTACGAGTTCTTACAGCTATTTGAAAAAATCATGAGAAATAAAAAAAAATGGCGCCCACGACCTTCTGCTTTTAACTTAGTATTTTTTTTCATAATTTTTCGAATCGGTAGTGTTTCCAATTTATCTTTGCGTTTTACGAGAGAAAAAAAACCAAGGTAAAAGCAGAAGGAGGTAAGCGCCAAATAAAAAAAAAAATGGTGGTCACGACCTTCTGCTTTTAATTGACCCAATATTAAATTTCGACGTTTATGAACGAATCTTCGGGTTTTTATCGCTAATACAAAAAAAAATTTAATATGACCTTTAGCCATTATAAACAGCAAAAAGTCGTATAATGGCGCTTACGTCCTTATGCCATTAGACACGCGATATACTCTATCTCGGGTCCGATCCGGATGTGTCCAATTTGATTTTTGTTAGAATAATATTTATCTTGTGTCCGATCCGAAAGTGTCCGAAAGAAAATGCGTCCGAAAATGCAGGTTTATTATTTTGTGTCCGATAATGATTGTGTCCGATGCAGATGTGTCCGAACGGGCCGCTCCCAGTTCGATTTTCGTATACTTTTTTTTTACAAAGTTGGGCGCATAATATGCATGACAACGAGTTAAACTTTTTATTCCATACATGACCGGTAAGGCCGATTTCGCTATCTATTTTCGGGGGCCAAAGAGCGGTTTTACCGACCGAGAAGTTTCTACTCCCGCTGTGGGAGTGAAGGCAGTAATTAAAGAATTTATCTACCAGTTTGCTCTGCCGTACCGACCAAAAAACCGTGAATAAAGAATTTATCTCCCTAGGGAGATAAATTCTTTATTGTAGTTTCGTCACATAACCTAAAATGTCAGCACTGATCTGCCCGCGAAATCGGCTTCCGTTCATGTATGGAATAAAATATCGTGTGCACCACGGTCGCATTAGACGTTTTCACTCCCTCGGTGGATACCCCCCTCGCCTTCGGCTCGGGTGGCAAACCCCACGCTCGGGAGCGAAAACGTCCTTTGCTCCCTCGCCTTCAGCTCGGGTGGCAAACCCCACGCTCGGGAGCGAAAACGTCCTTTGCTCCCTTGGTGCACAGTATACTATTTTTAGCCTATGAGCCAGTTGGTAGTACGTAGTTTCAAACTATATAAAATAAATCACAGTTGAGTGGTCCGAATATCAGCCGCAAGTACGACTGTGGACTGATTATTTAGGGTAATGTCAGCAGCCCAAAACCTAACCCTATATTAGGAACTGTAAGGTAAATGTAATAGACTCGTATCAAATCTTATGCCTATCTAGTAGGAACGGTAAGTTTAAATATAACAGCCTCGTGTCCAACTATGTTGGAGAGAATAGAAAACAAAAGTATAACGTAAAATCACATTTCGTAGCGCTTTTTCATGCCGAACTTATGCCTATTGAGAATAACTCGAAGCATATTATAAAAAATTAACCTGTCCACAGGTACCAAAATTAAAACTTACTGGCTACGTGTGAGTATTGAGCCTTTCCTTAAGCAGTAAAATCGAATGCTCGCAATAAGAATAATAATAAAAAAAAAAAAAAAAAAACAGTCGAGTAATTTGAAAGATTTCTCGAAAGGATTTTTCGGGTAAGTATCAAGCCATGTCATGCATAGGATCATCATCACCCGCAGTAGAAATTGAAAACTGGTTGGATAGATCAAAGTTTGTTTCACGGTGACCCTTCAACAGCTGCACTACTTGACAACCCTTCGAATTCGTAACATGCTGCCAGCAAAGCATCGTCTGAAAACAAACAGAATCGAAGTCAAAAATATAAAATCATGTGGATAACAATGAAACAAGGATGGAATAAAATTAGGATTGATATAGAAACGTTGAATATTATATCGGCCTGGATATAGGTCTAGGTTTTTTTTTGCTGATGAAACCTTCCTAAAAAATCAGCCTACACTCGTACTTGCGGAGGGTCTAGTCGGCTTATATTCGGGCCAACGTGGTATTACGACGAGCCACTAAACGGCTGTGATTTATTTCATAGTTTGAAACTATGTACTACCAACTGGTTCATAGCCTAAAAAAAGTTCAGCTCGTTGGGATGCATATTATGCATTCCCCTGTGACAAAAAACAAATAAAATATATATTTGAAAATGAACCTACTTCAATACTCACCTCATTTTTAAAAAAAGGATCCTCTGTTCATACCGCATACCCTTGAGTCTTAATTCACATACTACGTACATCAGAATTTTTAATTTTGAAACAATATTTTTCCGCGTACTTCAGAAAAATTTGGTGTCCAATAGCAACGTGTCCGAAAAATTTGGTGTCCGATAATGACGTGTCCGAAAGGGACTTTCGTGGATCGATGTTTAGCTCGTGTCCAATCGCGACGTGTCCGAAAACTTTGGTGTCCAATCGGGACGTGTCCAATAATTATGTGTCCAATGGGACCCGTGTCCAATCCGAAAGTGTCCTAACGGGCCATTCCCTTAAATCTTATGGGACGTACGTACGGTTCCCTGCTTCAGGCGCATCGAGTGGCCCACATAGCGAGAAACTCACAGTACACCTTAAGGTGACATGAAAATCACGTGACCTCGATATGATTTACACTTGGAATTTTCAAACATTATTTTCTCAGCCAAAACACATTCGATTGATGTGAAGTTGATATCAGTGACGTAGAAAAACTCAATGAAGGGCCTGCCAATCGTGGATTTTCGAATATCGAAAGACATAATCAGAATTTTGTGTAACAATATTGTTCTGTAACCCAAGGAGGTGCTGCTCCTCGTGGAGAGAGGCAGCACTTCCTTGGATTACAGAACAGTATTGTTAAAAAACTGTTATTATGTCTCGATTTTCGAAAATCCACGATTGGCAGGCCCTTCATTGAGTTTTTCTACGTCACTGATATCAATTTCACACCAATCGAATGCGTTTTGGCTGAGAAAATAGCGTTTGAAAATTCCAAGTGTAAATCATAGTGTTACGAAGGCTGCTGCAGCCTTACACCCTTTATACGAAAGAGGTGCAGGCTGGTTGCTACGACAACCAGCCACTACTTTTTAACTAACTGCAGTCTCTTAGGAGATCTGATGCTATAAACACGTGTCTCAATAAACCGCATTTCTCTATATTCTTCCCTTGTCTCGTCTGATTTCGTACCGACGAACCCTGGTGGTAACGGCCAAACGTTACAATATCGAGGTCACGTGACTTTCATTTCACCTTAAAACGTTTACAATGATGCGGGTTGCCTGCTCTCCAGGGGCAGGAAAACTGGCGACACTAGCGCTCCGAGTAGTAGTATTGGTACTCATAGCTCGTGTCAAATCGCGCCAAATCCGAATGACTTCGATTGGCTCTTTCCAAAGGTTTTCTGATATCAATTTTCTCGTTTTTGACAAATATATTTGTTATTTTAACAAAATACTGAGCCGCGTTGGGGATGCGGTGAAACGACAAGTTTGTCGTTTTGTAACCCCTTACTGTCACAATTCTCGACACAACATTGCGATTTATTAATGCTAATGGACATCTTTTTTTCAATTTCGCTGATTTTTAGATAATTTTTACCTATATAAATCACAGATAATGACGAAATTACTGAAAATTCGACATAACCTAGACGGTTTGTTTTCTTTTCTGAATAGTTCGAAAGCGGCCACCAGATGGCGAATAGTCGAGGGGTGTATTGCCAATATTCGGTTTCGGTTTTGGGCCAGTTTCGGCCAATAATACTGGTTTCGGCGGAAAATTGGCCGAAGCTCGTGTCCGTGTCCTGTTGAAAAATGAAATGAAATGAATGAAAAATTGAAGTATTTTAGTCAATTTAAGGCCTTTTGAGGGCCTCCTGTTTTAGCGACTTTTGACAGCGGATATTTCAGTGTAACATCCGCGAGAGCACTTATCATTTTCAAGGAGCATCTGAAAATGTCTGAATTATTCCTACGATCGCGTTAGGTGTTGCGCTCTGCTTTTCAGAAAGTCCATTAATGGAATTGGAAGTAATAATTGATTTATTAGTACGAGGCCGCAAAATCAGTTGTCACCGACACATCGCGTGTCTAATGGCATGAGGTCGTAAGCGCCGAAAACGCGATTTTGGTGGCAAAAGGTCGTATAATTTTTTTTTCACGCCATTCGCTCTGAAAAGGGCCAAAACGTATAGATCAATTGAAATTACGAGATCGAAAAATGTAAGTGCAAAAGGTCGTAAGTTTGGCGGATACGTCGATCTTTCATTACAATTTTTCAGGAAAAATAAAAAACAACGTGAAGCCAAAACGTCTTAAGCGCCATTTTATTCATGATTTTTAATTATTTTTCCAAATAGTTGTAGAAACTCGTAAAACGCAAAGATAAATTGAAAGAACGACCATTTTAAAAAATTCGATAAAAAATATTGGTAGTTAAAAGCAGAAGGTCGTGAGCGAACTTTTTATATATTTTTTATTATTCACGATTTTTTCAAATAGCTGTAAATACTCGTGAAACGCAAAGATAAATTGAAAGAACGAACATTTTCAAAAAATGGGTAAACCATATTGTTAGTTAAAAGCAGAAGGTCGTAAGCGTACTTATTATTTTTTTTCATTTTTCATGATTTTTTCAAATAGCTGTAAAAACTCGTAAAAGGCAAAGATAAATTGAAAAAACGACCATTTGAAAAAATTCGATAAAAAATATTGGTAGTTAAAAGCAGAAGGTCGTGAGCGCACTTTTTATTCTTTCTATTATTCACGATTTTTTCAAATAGCTGTAAATACTCGTGAAACGCAAAGATAAATTGAACGAACGGCCATGTAAAAAAATTCGATAAAAAATATTGGTAGTTAAAAGCGGAAGGTCGTAAGCGTCATTTTGATTTTTTTCAATTTTTCGTGATTTTTTCAAATAGCTCTAAAAACCCGTAAAACGCAGAGAAAAATCGAAATAGACGTCGTTTCGAAAAATTCGATAAACGAAATCGCAGTTAAAAGCAGAAGGTCGTATCCACCCAACTTACGACCTTTTATTTTTCGATCTCGTAATTTCGATTGATACGTTTCGAACGTTTTCAGAGCGATTGGCGTGAAAAAAAAAATTATACGACTTTATGCCATCATAAACAGCAAAACGTCGTATAATGGCGCTTACGTCCTCATGTCATTGGACATGCGACATACGTTACCAAGGTATTGTTCATCACCTACGTTAAGTTATCGACGTGGTAGGGGGCCACTCTGCCGTGTATAAATACGACGGATCGGACGAATTCTAACCAGACACGAAGTAAGTGGCTACCTTCAACATGAACAAGATCGTCTGTCTTCTTGTCGCCTCATTGCTGTGCGTGGGTGTTGCCAGCGGTAAGTTACAGACCAATAGCACATGCTCAAACGTTCTATTTTCCAATACAATGAAACCTCACTTATACCTATTTCAATCGGGTAGGCTAGAAAATGCATACCTACACATAAGTGAGAATAAAGTAAAAAAAAACTAATTGAGAATCAAGTGGTTCGATAGCTTCCACGACAGCATTCCAATTATTCAGATACATCATCAACAGGTGAAAAAAAACCTGTTCTGTAGATAAACGTAGGAATATTTTTGCATCAAGGAGTAAAATATTCTCGATACAGCTAGGATACAATATTCAAACTGAGAATATTTGAATTATTGATTTCAATTCCAACGGCCAAACTGGAACTCATGGACGCATATCAAAAGCAATCAATTTTTCAAGTATTGTGTCTCGAAATATTTAACTGCATATTTATTTTGTTATGCATACATTTTCGTATCACAGAAAGTAAAATTTAAAACCGTAAAATGGTACCGACGTGGAAAATTGACCATTCCTTGAACTCATGTATATCAAGAGCAATCAAGTTTTGAAGTGTGTGTCACGAAATATCGCGTGTCTAATGACATAAGGGCGTAAGCGCCATTATACGACGTTTTGCTGTTTATAATAGCATAAAGTCGTATAATTTTTTTCACGCCAATCGCTCTGAAAACGTTCGAAACGTATCAATTGAAATTACGAGATCGAAAAATGTAAGTGCAAAAGGTCGTAAGTTGGGCGGATACACCTGCTGCTTTGAACTGCGATTTCTTTTCTCGAATTCTTCGAAACGACGTCAATTTCGATTTTTCTTTGCGTTCCACGAGTTTTTACAGCTATTTGAAAAATCAATAAAAATGAAAACAAAAATAAAAAGTGCGCTCACGACCTTCTGCTTTCAACGACCAATATTTTTTTTCGATTTTTTTTTAAATGGTCGTTCTTTCAATCTATCTTTGCGTTTTACGAGTTTTTACAGCTATTTGAAAAAATCGTGAATAATAAAAAAGATAAAAAGTGCGCTTATTACGACCTTCTGCTTTTGACTACCATTATTTTTTATCGAATTTTTTCGAATGGTCGTTCTTTCAATTTATTTTTGCGTTTCAAGAGTTTCTACGGCTATTTGAGAAAATCATGAAAAACGAAAAAAAATAAAAAGTGCGCTTACGACCTTCTGCTTTTAACGACCAATATTTTT